>BQNB010181465.1:0-12589 GCA_026074375.1 Tanacetum coccineum
TTGTCCTTGTAACACACAAAAACCTTCTCATTATCCCTCATAAAAACCGGCCGCCTTGGGGAGTCCTTGGGGTTTGGGTTTTGTTCATTCTAGTCCTTGGTTTATATTTATGTGAAGTATAAAACGTGTTCTCCGTGTATTAACGTGTGTGCCCCCAATAGGCTCATATATTCGTAATATATAAATGTAATCCGACTACCAATATCCAACAATATTTTGTTGTTGGTTTTATATATTCAAGATTTTATATATAAACTTTGTCATTGGCTTTTTATAAATGTTACAAAAGTATCTTTCCAATTGTCATTTGATGTCGACGATGTTAAGACTAATGTTTTACAAGTTTAGCTTAGCTTAGCTTTTGGTAGTGGCAAAAAGGAAGAAAATTGGTAACAAGTGAGTATGGAGTTATTTGTTAGTTTCTATATACATGACTTGGCCTTTATTTACACACACTCCTTTGTTGAGCTGCAAGTATTTTAAGTAATACACATATTCAATGATGTTGTACTATACCCATCAGAAGTTTCTTATACTTTCGATGTGTTTGATGGCTAAACTTTCTATATAGGTTGAAGTTACTCTATGCAGTCAGCAATTCAACTGGACAAAACTATATGCTCTGGTGTCATTCCATTCTTTCGATGGCTAAACTTAAACTTTGGTTGAAGTTACTCTATCTATGCAGTCAACAATAACAACTACATCAACCGGGAAAAACATCTCTATTGAGTTTACGGAAGAAGTCGGAGATGATGAAAGTTCCAACAAGGAAAAGATATGTATGAACTTATTTATTTTAATCTTTTGCAACTTTATTTGGTAACCAAATTTTGTAAATAGAATTGGAGAATGATATGCATGTAAGGCACTTTTTATCCATTAGAAATCGAGTTGAATTTATGTTAATTACGAATTAATTTATCAAGAAAATACATGTGTGAACCCCGTGCACGGGCCTTATAACTAGTAATAATAATAGGAAAAGAGTAAGGGTGCTGATATCTTTTTAAAAAGTTAAATTGTTCACTTGTTGGTTGATGACCAGCATGTTAAATGTTACTAACATCTTAAAGTTTTACATTTTTAAACACGTGTAAATCATGTTATTGAGTTACTTCTTCAAAGAATGATAATATCATCACGTCTAATTCTTACTCTGCCTTGAATGATGAAGAAGAAGAAGTTGAAAATGTGTACGATGAATCGGCTAATTTATTTACAAAACTGGTGGAAGTTCTTCTTTCACGGTTGCTGTTGGTTAGCTTGTTCAGTTGACTCATTTGTTCTAGTTGCAATTAGTTGTCTCTAGATTTGTAAGTGTTTATGGCATGTCATAAGCACTAGGTTTAGGTGTTTATCAAGCTGTTTAGCTTGAGGTTAATATGGTGTTTTAGCCACATTCCATTTGTTCTTAACATTTTCGGTTTTAATATACTTTACCGGAGTAACTTTTTACCAAAAAAAAATCATGTTATTGAACAATCTCGCAAAAGTTACATTCATCAAAACATGAATAACTTTTTTCTAAATATTTTGATAACATAATACTTTAACATAGGGGTGTCAATTCGTCTCGGGTGTAGGTTGGCGAGTTCAGGTTGATAGGTTGGCGGGTCAGAAAACCTGAACTCGAATTTAACTTATTTAAATAATCGGATCACCTATGCCTATCTTAACATGTTACACATAACCCGAACTTGACCTATTTAACCCGTATATATACTTAGGTAATAGGTTACACGGGTTGAATATGTTAAACGGGTTTAGAGTTGACTCATTTAACTCGTTTAATATACAAAAGTTTGCGCATTATACTGGTTCAACAGGTTAAACGGGTTTGCAGATCGACATGTATAAACCATTTAACCCCTTATACAAAATATAAATATTTTTTAATTTAAGAAAAAAATTTAAACGGGTTCGCGGGTCAACCCGCTTATTCCCAATCCAAACCTGACCTGTTTAATAAACGGTTTAGAATGATCAACCCAAACCCGACCTGAAATCATTTATACCCAACCCGGACTGTTAATTTTCGTATCGGTTTCAAAACAGATTTCGTATGGATCAGAAATCGACACCCCTAAAGATATTTCATAGGTTATTTCACATAAGAATTAAGACTAAATAAATAAAAAATGAAAAAAAGTACAGTATTAAAAATCTATGTAAAGTGAGAATACAGTACATTTATTACTGTACTTTTAATTTTTTTATCAGATTAAAACATTTTATTTTGTATGAGCAGATATCGGCTAAAACACTAAAAAACAAACGCGGCCAAACAACAACCGAGATAACCCTAATCGCTGTTTCCTCTCCAGCCAATTGAACCTACCAGGTATTATTATTATCATTAAATTTCTTCATTTTAATGTTTTGATGTTTTATACTTATATAATTTGCATTTCTTATCATGTTTTTTGGGTTCAGTTTTTATTGAAGATTTTTAATTTTGTATTCTTATTTACCAGAAGTAGATAATTAGCAGGGCCGGCTTTGAGGGTGTGCAAGGTGGGCGACCGCACAGGGCCCCAAAAATTTTAGGGGCACCAAAATTTATCCCGTTAACAATTATGTGCATTATTTCTTAAAAACGATGACACTTTATATATAACGTTTCTTATCGCATGGGTCTCATTATGTAATTTCGCTCAAGGCCTTTAAAAATTTCATAAATTTAGAGACGGCCCTGATAATTAGCTTAATAATTAAGCAGTATAAGAATTGATGAAAACGCATTCAGACCAAAAAAACTAATATCTTCTAAAGGGTGTTTTGGATTGCTAGTTTTTTCTTCTTATGTACTAGTATAATTAGCTTAAAATTAAGCAGTTTGAGAAATTGTGAAAATGCGTTAAGACCAACAAACGAATATTCATTTAGAAATAAGGTTGTCCCAACATAATTTTTATTTGCCCCAAATTAACTAGACAAGCATAAGGGTGTTTGATGGGCTTATGAGCTTATGTAAAAATTGAAAAGCTAATTAGCGTAATTTTGATGGCTTATGAGATTATAATTATGGGCTTATAGTTTAGTTGAGCTGATAAGCTCAAGTTGGTATGCTCATAAGCTTTAAAAATTGAGCTTATTGGCTTTTCAGTTTTTTACATAAGCCCATCAAATAAGCTAAAATTGAGCTTATGCTTAGCTAGTTGCATAAGCTCAAACTTAAGCTTATTTGATGGGCATATGAGCTTATGTATAAATTGAAAAGATAATAAGCTTACTTTTGATGGCGTATGAGCTAATAAACTTGGGCTTATAGGTTAATTGAGTTGATAAGCTCATGTTGGTATGCTCATAAGCCATAAAAAATGAGATTATTGGCTTTTCATCTCTTACATAAGCTCATAAGCCCATCAAGTAAGCTTAAACAAATACCCTTGCTGCGTATGTGCTTGAAAATAAGCACGTGTAAAATTGGATTTTACAGAACCTAGGCTAACTGATATCGGGTGATAATAAAATTGAAACTTACTTAATCCGGTATCTGGTGCAACTAATCAATTTGAAAAGCAAGTTTTATTTGATATCGAGTGACGCATACACTTCCAACTCCATAAGTATTGTCTGGTATCGGGGGGAAAAAAGCAACCTTTTGAAATTAAGTGCTGCTAGATTTCGGGTGATAAAGAAACTAATTAGTTGTTGGAGACAACACAACTCAGTCTTGTCCGATAAGTGTTCAGTTATTGGATACGACATCAGTGTTTTTCAGTGTTGTCTGATTGGCGAATGCTATAGAATATTTTTCATAAGTTTTAGAATTACGATTTTTGTATCATTCTGAATTTGTTTCACATTTTCTCATACAGCTATACAATGACTTCACAATCGGCATCTCAACAAATGGTTATTCCTCATGATGAATTACTTCCAAGAGATCAATTCCTACCAATCAAGGAGAATAACTTCATATTTTGTCCAGATGTGATCTGTACCAAATGTCCGGTTATGGTAGAAATACTCAAAAGGACATCCCATCTTCAAAGCACTCACTCTATCTGAAGATGTTCCAGAAATTTATATACAACAATTCTGGAATACTATAACCTACAATACCACAGTGCCGCCACACAAATTTGAAGGCATGATTGAGGAAAATGTCCACGTTGCATTTACCCTTGAAACAGTTGTAGTAGATTTTTGATCTTCCTGCAAAGAGAGATATGATGATTTCTCCCGTGGAAGAAGAGTATATGTGCCGATATCTAAACTCCTTAGGATATGAAAATCACTTCCTAAAGCCTCGCACTCAGAAGAAAGCGAATTCTCACATAGCTGAGGTCAACTCTATTTTCAATCATCATCTTTGTCTTACCCTCGAAAGTAGTACTGAGGATCAATCAGCATTTCATAGTTAAAGAATTTTTCAAGAATTGCGTTCAAGGACAAAACTAATGACTAATCGAATTATTTTGGAATGATTCTAATATGAAGTGCGTATCAAGGACTAGAATCTGTCCATCAAAGCTCGAAAGATTCGTACCATCTACGTTTCTATGAAGATAATTATTTTTTCCAATGATAGGCGCGTTATAAAGATATTCCATAGAAGACCAAAAGACCCATAATTGTAGATTTTCAAATGAATATGTCTGAGAGATTGTGAAATTCAAAGTTTCAGAACATATGAGCATATCCTATGAACTGTTAGCCTACGCTGACCAAACAGCACTTTGTATTATAGAATATAGGAACTCTTCACAACCTCTGATCCAACCGAAACCGAAGGGATCTACCCCGGGGAGCCAACCTTAATGGGAAGTAATAATGATCCTAAAAGAACACAAGGTGGACAATATTCATTTGTATACGTAGAAAAGGCAAAAAAGGTACGATAATCAATCGTATAATAGTCTCAATGATGCTGATTAATCCCGACTCACGGCTCCAAACAAACTAATATTGGCTAACAGGATTCAAATAACACGTGGAGGAGTTGAAAATGCAGGAGGAGGTCAAAGAGAAGAAAGTGAGAAATCTTCTCCAAACCCAAGTCAGAAAATTGAAGGTCAATACATCTACTCAATGGGACTTCATTGTGTTGATTTCGAGTATTTGAACATGGCTTCATAGACGACAATGACGCAAACACTAACCCCCCTCCACCACTCCGTTTTCTGCCACAATCATGTTTCAGATTGCGCTCCAGAAATTACAAATTAATCTATTGCTATCTCTTTCGAAATGTCAATCCTGAAAAAGGAGGACATCTGCTTGAGTCAAACTAAAGTCTGCGTGACTTGCTGGAACTTCCTAGGGGGGTAAGCAGCCCCTCATATGTTGTATTTCACAAGGATCGGGAAAAAACCTTCCATGTTGGCGTGAACGTAGGTCACAGGAGTTGAATCAACGTTGTGGTAAACTGAGCCTCTAAGTGGCCAGGTGTTAGTAATTTCTCCTCAAATTGATGATTTCTCAGAGAAATATCTGGGACGACCTCTAAAAGGCTGTCCAAGAATCTTTTGATAAAAAACTTGCTGATATGCAACGATTACTCAATGACTACAGCATGTTGCCAAACATAAGGAACAATATCTACCGTTTACCTGCCTCCTTCTCCTTCGCATCACCAACAACACGTACTATCTTGCGATGAACTTTGAAGCGAAGTGTGTCTACTCATAACGAAACTTTATGTCACCTCTAAAGACAATGAATCTGCGGATGCATAATTTGAATTAATGAGTCCGGACGCAAAACAAAGTGATTTCTCAACATAGTGCTACTAAGGAAAATGCCATGAATATCACTATAATCTAGTAATGACTACATTAGAAAAAGTTAATCTACACGGGTCTGCTCTTGAAACTATCACATAAATCTCAAGCTCATGGTTTAAACGATAGACAGTTGATCGCGACATGAGGCTGGGTGAGAATGTTATGGAAGCCAATGACGGCTAAAAAGCCGACTTTCATCACAACTTAATGTCCAATGTGACCTTCTGATATTGAAAAAACCTAGTTACACTGTCACGCTCTTGTCTCTGTCCCCTAACTCAACTCTTAATGATATCAGCGCCCTGCATTTTAGCCCCATGCAAATTGGAATTTCTAATATTATGAGGAATACGTTCATTCTGTTTTGTCCCTTTTGTTTATTTTTTCTTTGATTATCTTTTTAGAAGGGGGGGGGGGAGGGGGTTGTGGTAGTGTTGTATTGTTCTAGAACCAATGGGAAAATTAAGTTTAAGTTTTAGAATAGTAATGTTATTTTCATCATTTCCAACCTCCGAGAGAAGCAGACACAAAACTAAGCACTCGGTCCATAAAGAGTACTGAGAACAGATCTTTCATTCAGTGAGACGAGACTACTGTACACAGACTTGACATTCATCACACTGCTCGTCTGAGCGTACAACAGGGGGCACTACGAGTTCTGATGGTAGAGCATGGCTTCTTTCCTCATTCTTAATCGAACACCATTTCACAAAAGGTATTGTCGATCCGACATCGTTTACAAAAAGACACGGGGATGACATTTTATTAGTTCAAATCTATGTAGATGATATAATTTTCGGGTCAACTAAACCAGATTATTCAACAAGATTTGCAAAACTAATGAAAGATAATTTTGAAATGTTAATGATCGGTGAAATGAAGTTCTTTCTCGGACTTCAGGTTCTTCAATCACCCCAAGGAATCTTTATATGTGAGTCACAATATACTATTGATCTTCTTAAGAAACATGGGATGGAAAAATATGATACCATTTGTACACCAATGGCTATAACCAAACTAGATGCAGATTTATAGGGTACCCAAGTTGATCAAACTAAATATCTTAGCATGATTAGGGGACTTATGTATCTCACTGCTAGTCGACCAGACATTGCCTTTGCGATATGTGCGCGTTATCAGGCACACCCAACTGAAAAACACCTCAAAGATGTCAAAAGGATCCTTCGATATCTTAAACAAACCATTAACATGGGTATATGATACTCGAAGGATTCTAGGTTTGATCTAATTGCATATTCAGATGCAGACCTTGCAGGGTGTAATGATGATTGCAAAAGTACATCTAGAGGCATTCAATTTCTGGGAGATAAGCTAGTCAATTGGTCGTCAAAAAAACAAGATTGTACAGCAATGTCAACTGCGGAAGCTGAGTACGTATCATTATCTGCATATGGATGAGAAGGCAACTGCTAGATTATGGATTTCGGTACAACAAGATTCCAATCTACTATGATTCACAAAGTGCAATTGCCATATCTTGCAATCCGGTACAACATTCACATACAAAACACATTAACATCCGGTATCACTTTATCAAGGAGCATGTTGAAAAAGGTACCATTGAACTTTACTTTGTCGGGACAGAATACCAACTTGCTGATCTTTTTACAAAAGCCCTTCCAAAAGAAAGGTTTGAGTATTTAGTTCACATGATTGGTATGCGATGTATGACTCCAACTCAGTTGGAACGTCAGGCAAAGTTATCTTCTTGAATGCAAGATCATACATCAAAACAACTTGTACATATTTTTCAAAAACAAAATACAAAATTGAAAATTTCAAAAACAAAATTGAAAATTTTCAAAAATATAATACAAAATTGGAAAATTTTCAAAAACAAGAAAAAATATATTTGTTCTCTTACTATTTTTCAAAACTGAAAAACAAATAAAAATTTGAAAAATACAAAAACACAAAAATATAACTTAAAGATACAAACACATATCTTCTCCGTTTTTATCAGTTTCATGATATTGTATTTCTCAAAAAGTGGTTCTTTAAATGCAAAATCAATGTATCATGAACTGAGGGGGAGTAAATCATTCATAAAATGATCTTTCACTGCTAAACTATGTGGTTTGTAATCAAAATTCATTCACAAAATAAAGATTTCTTCAAAAACATCTTTAAAAATCATCAATTTTGAAAAAATTCAAGTGTGCAAAATTGCAAGAAGTAACAATCTCTTGAATAAGTTCTTTAATTAGACATTTATTCGAGGGGGAGTTATGAAATTCTTGATTTTCAAAAATCTTCTCAAGAATGTTCAAAACTGCAAAACTAACTATCTTTCGATAAGTTATTTAATTAGATATCTTATTGAGGGGGAGTTATAAATTTTTCAGTCAAATCATCATTAAAAAAAATGTGTTCTCAGAAACCAAAAATAACTTCGTTTCGAACAAATTTTTATCAAAAGGAAAGAAATTTCAAATGTGGATAATTGTTCGAGGGGAGTTATGAAATTTTTTAAGTCAAAAACGGGAACTTAACTGCAAAATAACTCAAAAAGATTAATGTGAAAAGAGGTATAACTCCTAGAGGGAGTTATAATTTTTTTTTTGGGATAATAAAAGCTTACGAAAGTAGCTACAAGGACTAGAAGTGTAAAATGCAAAGATAACTTTCGTATGGGTTGTTAATGATTACGAAAGAAAGAAGAGGGACTGAAAATGTCAGGTTCAAAAGATACTTTTGTATGGACCAAAAGGGCTTACGTAAGTAACTTGAGGGACTGAAAATGCCAAAATTTCAAACTCATTTTCGGAAGTATAAAAGTAACAGTTTCATACGTAACCTCATCACTTTCGTAAAACACACAAAAAGGTTTCTTAAATTCTCTGCACACATTGAGCTTTCGTAACTTAGAAAACACGATCCAAATCGTTTCATTGATTCTCTGTGATAGAAAAACGTAAGAAAACATGATTTATTTTATTTCTTTGTGATTAATTGTTGGGTTTTTTTTGGTAACCATGGTTTTCGTTTAAATCTAGGGTTTCGTAAACATGAAAAGAGATTAAAACTTAAAATTGATTGAGGCAAAACATTAATATATGTCTTGTAACATGATTGGAATGGATTGATCACTGAAAATATCATTTGTGGACTAAGATCATGAGGTTTCGTAACCTTGATAGGTTTCGTAAATTTGAAATGTTGCTTTCTGACATAAGAACAGTCTTAAACTGTCAAATAAATTATAAAAAGCTAAAAACAAAACAAATATCTCAGTTTATCATTTTTCCATTTGTTAAAGTATGTTTACGAAAGTAATGTTTCAGCTTTCAGTTTTGTAAGGGCTTATCAAAGGGTTTCGTAAACAGTAATGGGCCAAATGGGTTTCGTAAATGATATTTTGGGCCTAATAAATGAGTTTCGTAAGGCAACATGGGCTTTTAAGCTTGGGTTTCAGAAAAGAATATTAATGGGCTAAATTTTTTAACAGATACTCAAATGGGCTTAATCGTTAAACAAAATGGAATCTTACAAAAATAAATGATAAATTTTATTATAAAATCATATCTTTATATTGATAAGTGGATCAAATGGTGTATATCGTGTCTGGTTTCGACCATTTTCTGAAATTAACAGGATGAGGATTGAGCAATTTACTGACCATCCAAATATCATATATAAGATTATGTCTTACACTAACTAAATTTTTCATTCAAGTGATCAATGATTCAAAATGATATGAAAAGAGAATAAATGTGGATGGTGTTTTAATTGTCTGTGATCATAAGTTTCTCATGTAACAACAAAGTTAAAAGTTTTGAAAATATTGTTTCAAAAACAAGTTCAAAATGGTTTATGACTATCTATTGTACTTAGTTGGGTAAATGGTCTAAGTCTTGTCCGGTCTTGGCCGTTTTCTACAATGAACAAAATGAGGAGTGAGTGACTTAGTGACCATCCAATTAATGTTACATTAGTATGGTTGTATAATCATAGTTTTTAAACATCTTTAGAAAACTTGTGATTTTGAAAATGTTGTCTCAATTTTTATCCAAAAGCTATGTCTTTGTGTCAGAAAGTGGCACTCTTTTACTAAACAAGTTTTTTATGAGAATATAAAGCTATACTCTTATTAAAATGGTTGTCACAAACTTATGTTTTTGCCAAATTGGTATTTTCAAAATCAGAGTATATCTTTATTATTCTTGAAAGAGTATCATTTCACAAATGTTTTTTGGTGAGAAAATTCAAAATAGAAAGAGAGATGAAATCCATATGTTAAAAAGAAAATCAAAGTATGCTCTAAAAAGAAATATCAGAGCATACAAAATGAGATTAAAAGAAAAAGACGAATAAAGCGTATGACATGTGCTTGAAAAAGCAAGAATTGGAACATGAGAAAGAAAATAATCATAATATGCTCAAAAAATAATTGCAAGAGCATATAAAAATAGACCGAGTGAGAAGAGACAAAAATGTTATATAATTTATATTACATAAACCTTCTCATTTCAATAATCACTTTATGTCGTCATACAGTTTTCTACATGGCTCAACAAATAATTCCAGCTACTCAGCTTGTTTCCAAGTTCCAAGGCATCGGGAGATGTAATAATTATGTTGTGCTTTAGAGTATTCGTTGTTCTCCCGAATGCAAGATTGTTTAAATTTTTTTACTTGATCATTATTTGTGTTATGTGGCAAGTTTGTTTAAATTGTTTTATATGACTTGATCATTATTTGTCCTGTTGTGTTATGCTCTAAATACTACTTGTCGACTATTCTCAGCCGTTTTTGTACTTTACAATGTTTTGGAAAGGACAATCTTCACAAAGTACATGGACACCTGGATACCATCCAGAATTCAATTTAATAATGATGCATTGTTGTGTCAGGGTCAACTTATTGATTGTCAGAATGTTTAAAACTTATAAAGTTAGCGACCTTATCTATAAACAACACTTTAGGTAGGTGTCAAAACACTAGAGCGATGCCGTTAACCTTATGTCTTTATTCTATCAGTATTTTAATTAATATAATTAGTCTAGTTAATTTTAATTACTTGTTAAACCTATGTTAATCCTAGTTCTAATGATAATGAGGGGTTTTCATCCTGAGAGACTGGCACAGGTTTTATGGTGACAATAATCAATTCAAAACACAATAAACATGAAAGAAGACAATCAGTTTATAAAAGAGCGGTACAAGCCAAATGATAGAAAACTTTATTAGCCATATTAAATCTGATTAAATGCTGGTTTGTTTGTTTAGTGCAGTGATTACTTATCTCAAAGCAGCATATCATTCTTAAGACTTAGGCGGGACATCATCCTAAGACCTAGACACGTTAAATCCTGTCACAATTAACGTATCCGCATAAAGCATCCTTTTTGTCTAATTATAATCTATCTAGGGATTAAAGCAATGGTGATCTTGTTAAACCCTAGCCCATCGGGACTTTACCCACTTACTGTTTGACGATATTTTATATACTGGTAGTTCACTGTTTAAGTCTTTACCAATTAATTAAGAACATACTTGTTGAAGCATACGGGTCACTTGCCGGTCCAACTAAGTTCATAATTTAAAGATAAAGATAGAACATTATTCGTGATCCTATTGGTCTAGTAATATAAAACACGATATGGAGAGCTATCCCAGTATCCAGATTACTTGTTAGGTATCACTAGACCCAGTTGAATGATAGGTTGCATATTCAAACACGTAGACAAGTATTAGGTGATAAACATAATTAAACAAACAACGATAAATTAAGCAATTGAGTTAAAATAAACCAAACATTAAATCTTTATTAAGATGGCTAATACCCTAGGATATTAGCCCATAACCATTGTAATTATACAAGCGTGATCAAATAACCAAGGTAAACTAAACGTTTTATCGAACGATAGCAAAAATTAAATGATTACAAGAGTATCGGAATTACACGGTGTCTTTTATGGAATCGTGATTGATGCTTGACCTTTGGCTACTCTTCTTCTCTTTAGAAAATCGACTTTTATGTAAATGGTATAGAGAATATGACTTTGCACACTGAAAACTCATTTTTGAGTCTTTTATTTATAGTCTCTGAAAATTGATGAATACGCCGTATTGAATGAGGTCAATACGGCGTATAGGGTATTTTCCTTGTAGTGCATGCTACGTTCATAATAAATTAGATATATCCTTCCCAAATTATATTTATTACTGAATCTTTGAATGTTTATCCAGTCGGATACGGCGTATGTAGGCAGTAGGATACGCCGTATTAGGAATTAAGAATGCGTGTTTTCTTGTGAAGTCCAAGCGCTGATACGCTGTATCTTCTTTTCTAGATACGACGTATTGAGCAAAAATAAGCAATCTTTAAATATCTTATTTAAGCTCCAAAAAGTGCGCCTTTTAGCATGTCTTCACAAATCACTCCGTAACTACTGCAATTTACAACTTTAAGCAATTAAGTAACGATTCTTGCAATAATTATATAAAAGCGAGTAATTTATTCGGGATAAATGATGGTATAAATGTAATGTTATTTGATGTCATCAAATATTCCCCCACTTGAATCCTACTTGTCCTCAAGTAGACTCTAGAAATTTATTGAAAATGTATCCTAACCGAAGTTAAGTGTTGGGAATTAAAGGCTTCTGAAGTTACTACTGTTAGTTTTGGAAGTTAATGCTGCTGGTTCAAGTTTGTGCTGCTGCTGAAGATTAGAGAAAACAGTCTAATTCATTAGTACTGTTAGTATTATAGTTAGTGCTGCCAGTACAAAATGTTAGTACTGTCAGTTTATTAGTACTATTAGTTATAATAGTTAGTACTGTTAGTTATAATAGTTAGTACTGCTTACGTGATATGCATGAGATATA
>BQNB010181466.1:0-12589 GCA_026074375.1 Tanacetum coccineum
CATGCCATTTTTCTGGTTCTGTCACTGATGATAATCTTTGTGGTTCTACTTGTGGGGATAAGAAATATGTTGTTACTGGTGGAGTAGATGTTGACGTTGTTAATGATGAAGAAGGAAAAAATGTTGATGCTGTTGTTAATGGTGGAGAAGATCAAGAGAAAGATGAAACTGGGTTTGACTTTTCAAAGTCAACAAGAAGCTGTTTGAATGTTAATATTGTTGTTGATGGTGATAAAAATAATACATCGGCTGGCTGCTAATACAATAACATGTGCTGATGCTGCTAATCATAGATCTACTACTACTGCTCGTATGGAAATTTTAGTTGATGAACAACAAGAAGAAAAAGAAGTTGTGGTCAAGAGGGATACTATTGACATTTTACAAGCCTTTTCTGCCGCCTATGAGGTTCTCGAGAAGAAAGTTTAGGACTTTCTCGCGTGCAACATCTCACCCTCCCTCTAAAGTTGCATCCGTCTGTGTGCATTTGTGTTGTAGGTAAAATTCATGTTTCTCCAGCTTTTTTGATTGCATCTGGTATTAAATATTTAATACACTTCATCTTTCTTTTTTTAATAATATAATAAAAGTCAACTTAATATGTTTTGGATATTTTTTATCTTGTTATTGTTGATGATAAAGTGCTGGAATATAAATCTGTTTCATTTTTTATCATTAGTGTATACGAGTATATATCCATTCATGTTAATTTCTCTGATTTATTTCTTGTTCAATCTTTATTAATGTTATGGCTTTCATTTTTCAGCCTTCGTCCAAATGTTGGAGGCCGTCCTACATTATGCTCTTACCTTCTTGTCCAAGATTCTCTCTTTCTTCACTCCCACGCAAGATCTCGACGATAAGGTGCGAACTTATCAACTTACGTCACCACCAAATCAGCTAAAACTCGCTTTCCACCTCAAAGGCGTCACAAACGAAGATCACGTTTCCTTCTACTTTCATGACAACAAAAGAATCTTCATCAAAAAATTTTCTTCCGAATTTGAACCCGTTGAGACCTTTGAAGACTTACCCCCTGGCGATTATTCTTCCGCCAACACCGTGACTTCCTTCGACCCTCAAACCGGCATATTCCTTATTATCATCACCGGATCACTTTTTTTATAGATTACTTTATTAGTTTCATAGTCCTTCTTAATGATAAAGTAGTCTAGAAAAAAGTGATCTATCATATAAAACCGATGATGGTAATAAAGAATAGAAAAAATTACATGTTTCGTCCCTATGGTTTATACCAAACATCACATTTCGTCCATATTTCATTTTAATTACACTAGGTGTCCCTAATTTTGAAACTGGTAACGCTGGTCGTCCCTATTTTGGATGGTCGTTAACTATTTTCGTTAAGTCTAATTATTAAAAGGGTATTTTGGTCTTTTTTGCTCCTGTCACCACCATATGGACGAATCGTGTAATTTTTTATACGAATCAACTTTAAAAAAAGACCAAATTTTTTTTTCTTATTATTATTATTAGTATTACGAGCAATAATTAAAAAAAACTATACGAATCAAATTAAAAAAAAAATAATTTTCTTTTTATAAAAAGAATTTTAAAACAAAAATTTATATTTTTTTTATTTCGGTTTCAGTTTACGAGCAATAATAAAAAAATCTTTAAAAAAAAAATTTTAATTTTTTTTTTCTTTTTCAGTTTACGAGCAATAATAAAAACAAAATTTTAATTTTTTTTTATTTTGGTTTCAGTTTACGAGCAATAATAAAAAAAAAATAATTTTTTTTTAATTTTTTTATTTTGGTTTCAGTTTACTAGCAATAATAAAAAAATTAATTTTTTTTATTTTGGTTTCAGTTTACTAGCAATAATAAAAAAAATTAATTTTTTTTATTTCGGTTTCAGTTTACGAGCAATAATAAAAAAAAAGTTTAAATTTTTTTTTAATTCGGTTTCAGTTTATGAGCAATAATAAAAAAAAATTAAAATTAATTTTTTTTAGTTCGGTTTCGGTTTACAAGCAATTTTATTTCGGTTTCAGTTTACGAGAAGAAAAATAATAAGTCGCGGTGTTTTTTATAAATTTTTAAAAATTGCTCGAACTGAAACCGAAGTAAAAAAATTTAATTTTTTTTTTTTATTATTGCTCGTAAACTGAAACCGAAATAAAAAAAATTAAAATTTTTTAAAATAAGAAAAAAAAAGTAAAAAAATAAAATAATAATAATAATAAGAAGAAAAAATTACACGTTTCGTCCCTATGGTGGTGACAGGAGCAAAAAGACCAAAATACCTTTTTAATAATTAGACTTAACGAGAAAAGTTAACGACCATCCAAAATAGGGACGGCCAGCGTTACCAGTTTCAAAATTAGGGACGACTGGTGTATTTAAAATGAAATAGGGATGGAACGTGATTTTTGAATAAACCATAGGGACGAAACATGTAATTTTTTCTAAAGAATATGCCGGTTTGAGGGTCGAAGGAAGTCACGGTGTTGGCGGAAGAATAATCGCCAGGGGTAAGTCTTCAAAGGTCTCAACGGGTTCGAATTCAAAAGAAAAAACTTTTGATGCAGATTCTTTTGGTGTCATGAAAGTAGAAGGAAGCGCAATCTTCATTTGTGACGCCTTTGAGGTGGAAAGCGAGTTTTAGCTGATTTGGTGGTGACGCAAGCCGATAACTTCGCACCAATTATCGAGATCTTGCTTGGGAGTGAAGAAAGAGAGAATCTGTTGAGGTATTCAAGTTAAATGATTCTACAGAAAACTGGGAGAAAATAGATAGTTTGGGAAGGCACATGATTTACATTTGTGGTAAAAACATGTCTGTATGAAAGCTAAAACACCGGAAATGGAGAACAAGATTTACTCTCCACGATTGCGTCCAGGGAATGGAAAGATCGTGTTTTATTCAGTTGAAACACATCGGTATCACACGTTCAACGACAGAAACATAGAAGAAAACAACGATCATTATATGAATACAAGCTAGGAAATACAATGTTTGATTTGTGTAATACATCTCAACTCTCGGAAATCGTATAAAACGAATTTACAAAACACATTAGGCGGCTTACATTCTTTTCTTTGGATAAATTTCTCAAATCCAAAGCGATGTTTCATCTACACCGCTTCGGATTTGGGGATTTCATCCATAAAGAAAAACCAATTACCTTATTTTATTGCATATATTATCTTATTAATAATCTTCCAGATTTTAAAATGATACATCATCTACGCAAACCAGCATCACGCCCACGAGCTCGGAAGAGATAGTCGGTCAGTCAGGTTGTTATCTGTTCCAATCTTGTAGTCCAAAAACACCTCAAAATTCTTCTTGAACAACCCTCCCAACTTCGTCAGCGTCTCCTTGTGAACGCCCCTTTAGTCCGCCACTGCGCCATCCCGAAAAAAAATGACGTCGAGCTCTAAGTCTAGACATAGAGCACCGTTAGCTAAACTATATAATATTGTAGTACACTTACACTAGTTGCTGAGGATCAGAATCTCTGATGGCACGCCTTCGATTGCAGTTGGGATTTCAAGTCCAAATATCTCTGTCTTTGTGTATTGGGCTTCCAAAAGGCTCCATGCGCAGTGATCTAACATCAATCGAATTTCCGAGTTATGCCAACCGTATAATACGCTTACCTGATCCATAACTTCCACCTGACCAGCCAGTGTTAACAAGCCATCCGGTTGCACCGTGCTTTTGCATCTTTTCAGCTAACATGGCTGCATACTTTGTCGGGTGAAGCATAATAAATGCTGCACCAAAACATGCTGAAAATGTTGCTTGTGGCTCTTTTATCCCATCTTCTGTTCCAGCCACGAGAGCAGTGTACCACTGATGGAAATGTACATAGTTTTGAGCTAAGTTTAGCTACTCACAGGTGGAAGCACACCAAACGCATCACAAGCCAATAAGATGACATTCTTTGGATGAGGCCCGACACATGGTATCTTAGCATTCGGAATGTATTCTATTGGATATGCCGCCCGAGTGTTCTCTAAAAGTTTACTCCAATTATCAGTACAATAGTTTCAATAAATGTATAAAAGTTCAACTAACTTCTGTTTACCTGTTACGGATTTGTCTGAATAATCGACCTCTCGGGTGTGCTCATCAAACACTACATTTTCCATCACTGCCATAAACGAAAAGTTAGAACATCTTTATTCAACAATTTAGAACAGAAATGAGCTCGGTCCCTTAAAACTTAAAAGTCACTGCACCTGTCCCGAACTGATGGCCAAAAAAATAACGCTTGGAATATCTTATATCGCCGCATAAACACGATCAGTGCTACATAAACACAACACTCCCTGCGATCAATACACTTTGCAATAGCACCCGCCTTCGATATAACATGGAACACACACCTTTCCTCACCTCCCACAATGGCTCGTCAATCTCCAATTAGATAACGGTTGTGAATCGTAGACAGTGTGGTCTTTCCATACTAGTGCAACACAACTACAAAAACCAAACATGTAAGATTAGGTCGAAAGGGCAAAGGTGGCGTTGAAAAATGTCATTTAGCTAAATCAAAGAAACAAGTGAATAATACTAAATCGGGTGACAAGGTAGATGGGTATTGCGTCAGGGCTCAGTCCAAAACGCCGGCCCGTTTAATATCGACTGGTTTAGACCCGGGCCTGTTTTGACCCATTACCCATCCCGCTTGTTTTGTCACCAATAATTATCCCTGATAATCCAAAGAAGAGTGCCACGCCACCATCTTTCCCCATATCACAACCGGAGTGAAGAGAGTGTATTTGGCGTTTAGGCATGAGATAATGCATAACACCAAAAAGGCCTTTCTTCATTTCACCGGCGTATTGGGTTCCAAGGATGACCATTTCCCTCCAACCAAGGTTGAGATCTATTCTTGTCGAGGATGTCATGTAGTGAGTGTAACGGTTGCACGGGAACATTCCGGCATTGTATATTGTAAAGCCTGGAGTGTCGAAATCCTCAAGCTCTTCTGCAGTGGGTCGGATGCACCTGAAATTACATTGTACATTGTTAGTAATTTTCTTTTGTAAAAGCTAGCGTTTTACTATTGAAGCCCTTGTGTTTGTCTACCTTACAGCGTTAATGCAAGGGAAAAGAACAAATAATGATAGAGCTCTGGCTGAATACAATACGGAACTTTGAGATACGATGGAGAACCGGGTCCCCAGTTATGGACGAAACAACCTGAGATATAAACTGAATAAACCGGCTGAAGATACATATAGCATCACTACTCTCTATACACATTCATCTTATCCCGTGCTAACCATCTCCAATAACATAGAGCAACTCACTCGCCCTTCTTGAGGAACAATCTAAGTAAGCGTTTATACACAACAATATAGGGGTATCGTACTCAACCAGTAATCGTGAGTTAAATGAAAAATTTCTTTGACAACTATATATTATATTTATAATTAAAAAAAACCCTAAAACGAATTAAATGAAAAAACCGAGGAATCTTGTTCGCAAATGACAACGACTTAAGCTAGCAGCATGCGTGACTACTCCATCAATTAAATAAATACATCCCTCACAGCTCGCTAAAATTAAAGTCCACGATTTCCTTTTTTTGAAGATGTCCCAAATTTAATTGTCCACTACTAAACATAGATAGGAAAGCTTAATGATCAACTTTTACACCAAATAATACCGCTTAAGCATAGAGTGAACACATTATAATCTATCAAAACACCTATATCACAAGAAGTTACTTCTTAACTTAATTAGCATGAAGAGGGTAAAACTGTCATTTCTGCTAAAAAGATAAAAATGTGAAAGCTGTAATAAGTGGCAAAACTTATTTTCCTTAAACTGTGTAGTTTTTTATCAGGGGACAATAATTATGGGACGGATGAGGGAGTATTTCTGCCTACTTGATCAAGTGCCACGCCATCGGAATTATTCAAGTAAAAAAACGATCATTCCGAGGACACATGGAGCCAGACTAATCTATATAGTTTAATAACACACAATTCAAATTGGTTATCAACAAAACTAACCTCAAAAAGGCAACAACATGTCATGAAGTTTCGTTCCAACCCAACAAGCACTATAAATATATCCGGGAATGGTTGTGCAGACACATGAAATGATGACCCAAGGAGAATACAAACTGATGTAATTAGTTTAAAAAGATGACTTTTGAAATGTTGAGAACCAACATATTAATCTGTAATATTATGACGAACTAATTCACCAGTAATAATTGCCTAGTTTTTATGCGGTCCAATGGATTGCTTGAATGAAAAATCAAAGTCCAGTATCACACAGGCAAAAGGAACCAGGTATATTTAATCTGAAAAAAAGACGATCTCTGAAAAAGGACATGTCTAGAAACTTGCAGACCAAGTAGTCCTAATTAAACAATGTATATGTAAAAACTAATAAGGAACCAATAGTGGGAATCAAATCCTTAATCAAGCGAGACACAAAGTAATCGACAGATCGTTCCATCGCACTTGAGGTCAAAGACAAGAAAGTGTTTCAATGACCAAACTCAATTAATCGAGACCCCCTGCAGAATTTAATCAAATATATTACGGAAACTAATAACACTAAAGGTTCATATCATGTCCAGCAATATGATAGAATTAGCAAGCCTGGGCGAGAGTTGAACTTAACTTTTCACCCACCAAGAGTTCATCTTCGGTTGTCTCGTCTCTAACGACACGTTTGTCCCTCGGTGAACGTCCTGTCTTGGCACCAGATAATGTGGCTAAAGCGCCACTGGCCGTAATAAACGATCCTTTCTCATACTTTATGGCTTGCTCATAAAGTTCTGTATAACCATACATCAGGATTAATTAAGCAATAAGTAGTAAAAAAAATCATCTATTATCTAGATGAGTTAAATATTTACCAAGTGCAGGGATTGGTTATAGAGGATGTGAGTGGAGACTTGAGGGCACCGTTCCCAGGTACTAAAAGTCGGAGCATGCACGTGAACTTGATGGTGTTGGTGAGCTCTCGGGGTTTCGGTTTTCCGGTCGGGATCTCCCTTCACTACCTTCGGCCCAGATTCCCTCGTCAATGAAGCCAATGACGCACTGAAAAATAAATCATGAATCAGTACGCAGCATGATGTATTAATCCGTACTATAGTATAACTTCACTCCAGGACAAGAACGCAGTCGAGTCAAGCGACTCATAAGCTAATCGAAGTCTAACTAACCTACTAGTATTTAGTGTTCAAGCATTGTTATGATCCGGAAGCGAAGCACATTTGATCATTTAGCCCGATTAATATTGTAATGGAACGCAAACTCATTAAATTCACTACACAAACTTAACAAATAATCTACAAATGCACATTCACATAAATTATCTGAATCTAAAAGTTTATAAATCTCATCGCAACTACTAAAACTTGCTTTAGTTAAGGTGGAAAATTATTATAAAGAACCAGGGGCCGGAGCCATAGAAAATTTTCATTAGAGCTCCAAGGGGCATATTCGAGATAAATATTTTTAAAGAAAGAGATAACTACACCTACAAATTAGTGTTATTTAGAGGGGATAGCCGAAAATCCGTAAAGAAAATAAAAAAAAACCCGGATATTATTAGAAAATTGTACTAGAACTAATACGGACGCTCTCCGTACCGTGAAAATAGCCAACAACCTACTACTGCTCCGTAAGTTGCGACCCTCCCCACACACGTACCACCCACATGCAGAACACCACTAAACAAACCGCTACCCTCAAGATCCAACCTCCCCCCACCCCCTCTCCCTCCGACCCATCCCGTATATGCGGGATAAATATAATCCCCAGCTAGTGCCATGTTACGTCCTACGAAATCATGAGTAACTGAAACGATGCAATAGATTAGGTACCGCTTAGATGAAGATGATTGAAACCATTTGCGGAGCAAGGCATATTTCGATAATTTTTAAAAACTACACTACAAATTAGTTTTTAGAGGGACAAATTACGAAAAAAAAACCCGATATTTTAGAAAATTTACACTACAATCCCCCGGCCCTCCCTATCTCCGCCCATGTATATAACTATCTATAGGTATAATGGATGTATCATATTTATTTAAGAGTAAATTGCATAAATCGTCCCTAAAGTTTGGCCAAATTGCATGTTTCGTCCTAAATGTTACGAAAGTGCAAGGATTGTCCCTGTGGGAAACCTTTGGTGCAAGTATCGTCCCTGTGAGGAAACATTTTGGGAAACTTTTGGTGCAAATATCGTCCCCATATGGACGATATTTGCACCAAAGGTTTCCCCACATGGACGATTCTTGCACTTTCGTAATATTTGAGATGAAACATGCAATTTGGCCAAACTTTAGGGATGATTTATGCAATTTACTCTTTATTTAAAGAAACACACGATTTAAGGAAACACGCTAAAATATAAAAGTTGACTTAAGCGGGTGTTTGTTTCGGCTTATGAAACATAAGCCCATTTGAGCTTATATTTCATAAGCCTTAATTTTTCGGCTTATTTTGAAACTTAGGGGCTTATATAAGTTTATTGTGATATGATAAACTTATATAAGCCTATAAGTCTCAAAATAAGCCAGAAAATAATTTGATTTGGGCTTATATTTCATAAGCCCCAATTTTCTGGCTTATTTTGAGACTTATGGGCTTATATAAATTTATCATATCAAAATAAACTTATATAAGCCCACAAATTTCAAACTAAGCCAAAAAAATTAAGGCTTATATAAGTCTAAACCCTACGAATACATTAATGTAAAAGTTGACTTATGATTACATTATTAAAAAAACTACAGCTACCTATGGTTATAATTATATTGGTTTTTCTAACATGCACCTCTCATGTTAAGGTGGGGACATTATTGGCCAGCAGTTATTTGTGGCCTGATAATGATTAATCAGGCTGTGACACACAACCTCTGTCCCTACCTTAACATGTGGGCGTATGTTAGAAAAACCCTAATTATATTTTGGTTAAGCGTAGTGTGTAACGTTTTATATAAAATACCTAATGGACTGAAGCTGTTGTTTGTGACGTTCTTCTTCAGAAAGAGAAGAAGTAAAAGTATCTCCTCCTGCTGCAGATTTGATAGGAGTATTAGGAACAGATCTCTTCTTCTGCAACGAATGCAGCTCATCTATCGTCTGAGCCTTCACCGTTGGCACACTGTCGTCATGACATACCACCTGTTGCTCATCTTCTACTTGCTTCTTATTTGTCTGAATCTTTGGTAGTCCGTTTCGTCCTTTCGTTGGTGTCTTTGGAAAACTAAACTCTCCATTGTTGTTCTCTGACGTCATTTTTATTACACTGACGTCATTTTTTTTACCCTACTGAAAACAACATAAATAAAAAAGAATAGGCCCCGTGTGGATAAGAAACCTTAACGAATAGATTATAATGAACTTTTTTAAAAATCTGGGAAAAAAAAAAAAAATTCCCCAAGAAAAAAAGAAAACCCAAAAAAAAATGGGGAGGCCCCCAAAAAAAAAAAAAAAAATGGCCCCCAAAGTTTTGATATAAACCCCCAAAAAAATAAAAAAAAAAAATAAAATGAACATGAAACTATACAAAACCAACCAAAAAACTTTGACGACTGTGAAGAAGAAGAAGAGGTGATGAATGAAAGATATGTCTGACACTCGGCTTTTATATAGGGCTTTTACAAACCAAAAACTGTGAAGAAGAAGAAGAGGTGATGAATGAAAGATATGTCTGACACTCGGCTTTTATATAGGG
Source organism: Tanacetum coccineum (assembly GCA_026074375.1). Lineage (NCBI taxonomy): Eukaryota > Viridiplantae > Streptophyta > Magnoliopsida > Asterales > Asteraceae > Tanacetum > Tanacetum coccineum. Next base: position 9,696 of record BQNB010181466.1, read on the forward strand.
CTTTTTAGTTTACAAGTGTCTTTAACTTAACCATGGTTAGCTATTTATACATTATCTACTACTTATAATACGCGTTGATATAATAGGACTAATTTGATATAAACATTATTTTTAGAATTTTCCAAATATAACAACTCTCTCTTAGATTTAGGGGTGTCCAAAAAAATCGAGGAATCGTACTGAAACCGAACCGTATAATAGAACTAGGGGTGGCAATTTTTGATCCGACTTGAAACCGATCCGAAAATTAACAGGTTCGGGTTGAGTCTAATAGATTTCATGTCGGGTTTGGGTCGTCCCATCTGACCTGTTTATTAAATAGATTAGGTTCGGGTTGGGAATAAATTAAGCGAGTCGAACCGCCAACCCTTTTAAGGTTTTTTTTCTAAAATTTAAAATTATTTATATTTTATTATACGTGTTAAATGGGTTAAACGGGTCAATCCGCAAACCCATTTAACTTGTTTCACCCGTGTAATATGTCAACTTTTGTATATAAAACGGGTTAAATGGGTCAACCCGAAACCCGTTTAACCTATTCAACCCGTGTAACATGTTTAACCCGCCAACGCAAGTATATATACGGGTTAAATGGGTCAGGTTCGGATTATGTGTAAACAAGTTAGGGTTGACATAGCTGACCCGATTTAAATGGGTCAGGTTCTGGTTGGGGTTTTTCAACCTGCCAATCCGAACCCGACCTGAATTGCCAGTGGTTCAGTTTTTGGTTCTTAAAATTCTAAATTTTTAGTTTTCGAGACGAAACCGATCAGCTCCGATACTTTCTCTAAAAGAACCATTCTTTTAAAAATATGAATTTTATGGAGTTAGTTTACCGGATCATGTACATGTAAACTGATGATACTACGCTACTAGCTACAAAATTTTATTTATTGTCCAAAAAGTTGATTTATTTTTTACCTTTATTGACTTCTACCTTAATTTACTAATTACTAGGTCCGTAGATTAAGGTTATCGTGCATGCATGTGTGCCCAAGCACAAATACAACAGCTGTTTCAATTTAGCTAATTTTTCCAAGTCAAATATATATATCTTAATTAGTCTTCATGCATGCGTAAGATCCTCGTCATTCACTTTCGTTTTACTTATCCACTAATCTTTACATATCATTGCTAACTTAGACGGATCCAGAATTTTTTAGAAGGTGTTGCACAATTTTTTTTCTATGATTTTGACTACTAAAGTCGCCTTATAAAGAATTTTTTTCTATGATTATGATTACTAAAGTTGCTCGGATGTAGATCCGTCATGTATGTGCAAATTATATTGTATAAACATTAACTCATATATTATCAAAGAAATTTGGGTCGTAAAATATTAATGTAAGGTTTTGCGAATGGTTGACAACTTATAAAGCATGAGTAAAAATGACGCAAGTGTACGGCCATCGTTATCTCTATTCACAGTTGACCACGTTGTTTAATTAGCTAGACTTTTAAGTTTATCATTTTGCTTTAAATATATACATTTACTAACAACAAAATAGAGAAAAAAAACTAGTATCGAAATAATAAATCGAGTATTTTTTTTACGTAAATATAAAGGATTTATAAGGTTTTAGATTGTTGAATGTTATGTTTTAGTATGTGGGTGGAGGCAATTTGAGTTTTTGATGGAGGGCACTTTCGAAAAAAGCTTAAAATCGAAGGCTAGCCATGGAGGGCACTGCCCCCCAACCCTAATACATACATCCGCCCTTGTTGGTGGTAAAATATTAATGTAAGGGTACGTTTGGTTAGGCATTTCATGATATTTGTATTTTAATTTACTTCAAATATTGTGTTTGGTATCTTAAATAAAGGAATTTAAAATTTCACGAATTGTCAAGTTTGAGAGAATTAGAATAGCTCCAAAAAGTGAGGAATTTTAACTCACTTGGAAAAAAAATTATAAACTTTTTTTATTTTTGTTTTTGTTGTATTTTTTGTTGTTGCTTTTTTAAATCAAAGAAAATCCGTCACTAGAAGTGTTAGTCGGGTGTGGGGTTGTTCAGGTTCGGGTCAATTCGGGTCGGGTCAAGGTTAAAAATTTCATATCCGACCTGACCCTATTTGAATTCAGGTTAGTCGGTTTGTGTCAATCGAGTCAGGTTAACTCGTGTCGGGTCCGTTCAAATTCGGGTCAACCCAAATATGAGTAAAATGTAATAAAAATACTTTTTTTACTCGTTTAAATAGAATATTTATAAAATTTATATTAGAAAAAAAACTATCCGGGCCAATCGGGTCAACCCGAACACAAATTATCAAAAATTTCCAACCTGACCATGTTTAGTATTCGAATTACTTTAGGTTGATCTGAATAAATTTTTTTAAGCACAGTAACAGGACCCTAAGGTTTTGCGAATGGTTGACAACTTGTAAAGCATGAGTAACCATGACGCAAGTGTACGGCCATCTTTATCTCTATTCACAGTTGACCACGTTGTTTAATTACCTAAGCTAGATTTTTAAATTTATCATTTTACTTTTTTTTAATAACGCTAATTATTATTTGTCAGTCGGTGAGACTCACCTTGCAACGAACCGATAACCTCAAAGACTATTTTCGTAAATATTTTAAAAATGTATATTAAACTTCAACATTTTTTATAAAATCGTGCTCATGTGAGAAGCATTGCAATATTTAGCTCGTTTTGTTCGCAAATCGACGTTTTTTCAGTGAACTTTTTTTGTGAATGAATCGATAGATATGCGTTTCATATCTGATAAATAAAATTTATTATATAAAAAAGTCGTAAATAGATAAAAGTTGAAGGTCGGTTTTATAACTGTTGGGTTCAGTTCCTGAGCCCTTCAGTCTTTCAGTAGATTTAAACATAAAATTCCCTAAGTTACTCAAGCTGAAGTAGTTCAGTTTGAGATGCTGAAGT
>BQNB010181467.1:0-12589 GCA_026074375.1 Tanacetum coccineum
TACTATCCCTTTTGGTATTATGGTGTCCTTTGTTTGAGTAACATATTTTATAATTGATATCTAATTATAAAAATCCTTTAGAAGTATTGTGTTGGTGTTTAAAGAAAACTATGTATAAAATGATCTTTGTAAATAAATTTTATTTTATTATAAAAAGCAGGTTTAAAGTGATTTATAGTGGTAAGGTACGATACACCATTAGATAACTATCTCTAGATTTTTATGACAATCAGAATGAATTTTATAGAGGTTACATTTAAGACAATTTTATTTATTATTTAAAATGATTTTTATACTTAAAGTGACTTCTTCATTTGAAATTGATTTTTATAAAAACCTTATTTAATTTGGTCTTTCGAGTAAAGTCGATAATTAGTATAAGAATTTATGTCTTTCGTATTGATTTTTTTATATGTTCTTTTGTCGTGGTACGCCTGTTGATTTTCTTTTGTTGCGTTTTCACTCGGTGCATATACGTATCCTTTCTTTCAAAGGATTCTTATTTCATTTGATCACGTCTATTTTCATATGTGGAATCTCTTATATGCATTCTAGCCTTTAACTTAATATTCATTTGTTATCCTATTCGATTGTTCGTAACCCTTGGAGTTCGTTGATACCGTTGAGTCATGGAAGGTTTGATGTGATTGTGGGAATGGGCTAGTTATCCAAAAGGAAGTTCATGGTAGTATGTCATGAGAAGGTGGTTAGGATACCGTTGGAAGGTGATGAGATACTCTGGGTTCATGGGGAACGTACTTTGGGAGCCGCCAAAGCCCTAATGAACGTTAAGGTAGATGAACCGAAATTAAGTGATACTTCTGTCGTACGAGATTTTATTGATGTGTTTCCAGAAGATTTTTCAATGACCACCGCAACAAAAAGTTAAGTTCCGCATAGACTTAGTTCATGGAGGGACGCCAGTCGCGAAGTCTCCATATCGTCTAGCACCCTTGGAAATGCAAGAATTGTCTGAACAACTTCAAGAGTTAGAAGACAAGGGTTTCATGTGACCTAGTCATTTTTCGTGGGGATCACAGGTGTTATTTGTTAAGAAGAAGGATGGTTCTATTAGCATGTGTATTGATTATAGGGAGTTGAACAAATTAACTGTTAAAAACCGTTATCCACTCCCTAGGAGTGATGACTTGTTTGATCAGTTACGAGGAGTGTGTCCTTTCTTAAAGATAGATTTTTGGTCAGGTTATCATCAGCTATGAATGCATGAGGATGTCATTCCAAAGACCGCATTTTAAACCAGATACGAACATTTTGAGTCTACAGTTATGCTTTTGGGTTAACCAATGCACCAACGGTTTTCATGGACTTAATGAACCGGGTTTGTAAACCGTACTTAGGTAAGTTTATCATCATATTCATTGATGACATTCTGGCCTACTCAAAGTCGAAAGAGGAACATGAAGTTCATTTGAAATTAGTGTTGGAGTCACGAAGGAAGGAGAAGTTGTATGCTAAGTTTTCTAAGTGTGAGTTTTGGTTGGAAGAAATGCATTTTCTCGGTCACGTGGTCAACCATAATGTAATCACGTTGACCCGAGTAAGAGTGAGGCAGTGAGGAATTGGATGATTATTCTTAGGATTGGCAGGTTACTACCGTCGTTTCATCGCGAATTTCTCTAAGATTGCTAAACCTCTTACCTCAATGACTCAAAAGGACCAAAAGTATGTGTGAGGTGTGGAACAAGAAGAGGCTTTCCAGACTTTGAAAAATCAAAATAATTTGTGTGATGTGCCGATATTGTCACTTCCCGATGGAGTTGAAGATTTTGTAGTTTATTGTGATGCTTCGAATCAGGGATTATATTGTGTGCTTGTGAAAAGAAATAAGGTAATTGCTTATGCGTTAAGGCATTTAAAAATCCACGAGAAGAATTATACAACACACGATCTAGAGTTGGGAGCAGTGGTGTTTGCTCTAAAGTTTCGGAGACATTATTTGTATGGTACGAAAAGTGTCATTTACATGGATCATAAAAGTCTCCAACACATATTTGATCAGAAGGAGTTGAATATGCACCAAAGTAGGTGGATCAAATTATTTAGTGATTATGAATGTGAAATTCGCTATCATCCGGGTAAAGCGAATGTGGTGGCTGATGCATTGAGTAGGAAGGAACGAGTGAAACCTAAACGTGTACGGGCAATGGCTATGACTATTTAATCTGGAGTAAAAGGAATGATATTGGCAGCTCAGGGTGAGGCGTTCAATCAGGAGAACGTATTTGCTAAAAGGTTACATGTTTTAGATCAGTAGATGGAAAGGAAAGGAGACAGAAGTTTGTACTTTATGAATCGAATATGAGTTTCGTTAGTAAGAGGTGTGAGAACAGTAATTATGGATGAGGCTCATAAGTCCAGGTATTCCATACATCCTGGAGTGAATAAGATGTACTATGACCTTCGAGATATGTATTGGTGGCCGGGAATGAAGAGGGATATTGCTACCTATGTTAGCGAATGTTTAACTTATGCAAAGTTGAAGGCTGAGCATCAAAGGCCTTCGGGCTTATTACAACAACCAGAGATACCTGAATGGAGGTGGCAAAGCATCACCATAGACTTTATCACAAAGTTACCTAGAACAAGGAATGGGCAAGATGCGATATGGGTTATAGTTGATAGATTGACCAAATCAGCACATTTTCTAGAAATAAGTAAAGATTATAGTATGGAGAAATTGGCGAGGTTATACACCGATGAAATTGTCACGCGTCATGGAGTGCATGTGTTGATTATTTTGGATCGTGATGCACAGTTTACATCACGTCTCTGGCAAACCTTCAGAAAGCCTTAGGAACACGATTGGATATGAGCACGACTTATCACCCTCAAACAGATGGACAGAGTGAGTGTATAATTCAGACGTTGGAGGATATGTTAAGGGCATGTGTGATAGACTTTGGTGGTAGTTGGGATGTCCACCTACCGTTAGCTGAGTTCTTTTATAACAACAGTGTTGATCCCAACTTGATCTTGCAAACCTTGTTAAAGGGTTAGTTGTATTGAATAGATTTAAGACAACTATGATAGAAACTTTATTGATACTAAGAGTATGCGGAATCTACTCTTTAGTACTTAGAAGAATATGAATGTAATAGTAAACTGTGATGCGGTAGAATGAACAATGAATATAACCAAAAAGCTTCAATATTTTTATGATGAATAATATGAGTACTCTGTCTAGTACTAGGGTTTACAACCTTAAAGCTATGAATATGTCTATTGAGATATGCTTACAACCATAACCTAGGATCTCCTTTTATACACCAAGAAGTCCTTTACAAGATAAAATATTCTAAACTTATATAAGATATCTACGTATCTTCTAATTATATAAGACATACATAATAAGTTCATACATATCACTTCACACGTCTTCATCAGTCTCTGAAAGTTGTAATCTTCATGCAGTAGTACAAAGTCTTCCAGCAGTACTAAGTTTAGTATTGGCAGTACTAACTTTCTTCTGGAAGTACTAACCTAGTTAGTACTGGTAGTTATATTCTGAGCAGTATTAAGTTCTTGGACTAGAAGTACTAACTTGTGAAGATTTATTCCCAACAATCCTCCCCTAAACTTGTGATTTACCTTCAAATCTCAAGTTTCTTATGAATCAAATCTTCTAGTCTGCACTGCTGAGGATGCTTCCAATCACATTTCTACTGCTGTAATTGTGACTTGACAAACCTGATGAGCTCATAACCCATATCACTTTGATGATCAACTTCTAGCTTTCTACTCAACATTTTTGACAGAATATCTTATGACAGAGGATATTTCTTTTCTGCCATCATGTGAATCACAAAACTAGGATCCATTAAAAGGACATGAACTCCACAAAAATTATGTAACTTCTAGTTTATCATATTCCAGTCTTGTTGATTTCTCCATATTTCATCTTTTTCATTTGGTTTAATCAATGTCTTTAGATCTCCCCAAAGCAATAAGTCATAACCTTCTGGACTTGCTATCTTAAATCTTTCCTTGACAAATCTATACAATTCCAGCACATCTTGCCTATCAAAATCATAAAGCATTGCACTAAATAACTTGTAATGTTTAACACTTCCATCTGCTCTTTTGATTTGATAATAGTATTTATCATTTGATAGAATCTGTGTCTCCTAGTCAACTATTGGATACTTTGTTGCTAATGATTCAACATCAAGACTTTCATCTTCTGAAACAATGTTCAAGTAAATTTGAAGTTCTTCTTTCTCAGTATCATCTTCTAACTTCTGTTTCTTAGCACTTTCTTCACTAAGAGTTTCTCTTGCTCTTTTTCTAGCAAGTGATTTCTTTCTTCTTCCTCCGGCTGTCCTAGAACTTTCTTTCACAGCTTGTTTAGCTATAACATCATCTTGCTGAACTATCTCTTCTTCAATTGGTTTTGAAGATTCTTGTTGAAGATCAAATCCTGATCTCTTCATAACTTCCCTTTCAATCTCAGAACCTATAGGTATAAAAGCCTTATTTTGATCTCATACTCTTTCAAATATAGTTCTAATGTCTTCATAGATCATTCCATTGAAATGACTCATCTTGTATCCACCTTGATTCTTCATATACAGACACATGTTCTTCCTTACTTCAGCCACAGAGAAAGGTAGATTTTTAAGTGTATGATATCTTAGAATAGCAGGATCACTCCAATCAATTTCATGAGCTTGATCAACTTTAGCTGCAACTTCTTCTCTTTCATCCAACTGCTTTTGCAATTCCAAGGCTGTTTCAAAGTCAATCCTATCTTGTTCTTGTTCTGCCTTAAATCTAGCTTCTTGTTCAACATTGAATCTAGCTTGTTCCTCCTCAAATACCTTCTTAGCTAATTCCTCATCAACACTCATTTGTACTTGAACCTTCTTCTTGATTTTCTTTGGTGGCTCATACTCAAGCATAATTGCTTTGCCTTTGTCCTTTGCCTTTACACCAGCAGTACTATCTAATTCACTGGCAGTACTAATATCAGCAGTACTAACTAATCTACTAGCAGTACTAACTTCACCACTGCCAGTACAAACTTCTCTTCTTCTTCTGGTTTAAGTTTGAACATTTTCAACACTTTGTCTTCTTCTAGCTGCATCTGCAAGAGCTGTAGCTGCACTAAAAATACCTAACTGCTCTTCAGGTTGATCACTAATCTGAGTATCATCAATCCTCCCTTGATCTACAACATGTGGAGGTACCAAAGAAATTCCATCATCCAAGTCCAGTTCTTCAATTAAACTCCTCCCCTGATTAGAAGGATCCTCCTCAGCTTCCTCATCATCAAAGATTACAACTTTGGCTCTCCTCCTAGCTTGGCTTATCTTGATTGTCTGCTCTAACTTCTTCACCCTTTTGATTAGTTTTGTAAGAGCAACATTGTAGGTCTATTTTGTTTACTTTAATTCAGACTCCAAGCTTTCAACCTTCTTGGACAGTGAGGTACAGAGATCTGTCAATTCATTAAGTGATAAACTACCCTCATCACGTCCAAGTAAGTGAACACTTTGGAGAGGTGATTCATGGGGCATTAGAGCAGCCTCCTCAGTAACAGGTGTGGTTTGGTTAGATGGTGGTGTATATGGTGGTTGTGAGGTTGATGAATGTGTTTGGGGGTGATAAGGATGGTGAAGATGTTATTCTGGAAAGAGATGACTTAGGTTTAGTGAGCATGGTTGGAAATAGTAGAATGTCCACCCCAGAATATCCCTTGGAAGCCCTTTTCATATTACTAAATAGTTTTTGTGTAATGGTAGGAGTAAGAAAGGTTCTCTTATGAGGGAAAAGCATTCTCTTGCGTTTTGAATGAATCTGGGATACATAAAAAACTTTGACGTACTATCTAAGTTCTTTACCATAGCCTCAAAAATTAAGTTGGAAAAGTTAAAGGTACGATTAGTTGCCAAACAAATGATAACAGTAGCTATATTGCTACTAAACTGCTCCCAAGCAGTCTTCTTAGGACTCAAATAGTGGAGAATGGTATGAATGAAGAATTTCCACTGAGGGGAAAAATGTCTCTTTTGAAAAGTTAGGCTATCAAAAGTGATTACATACCCTATGAGAGCCAGTTGCTTAAAAATTTCTGCAGTAGGTAGAGTTTTAAGACCTTTAGAATCCTCAAGCTTGAGATGTATTCTAATGGAGGCCTCAGAAACAAATACCTTGACCTTCCTATCTATGGTAGCAGTGATTCCCCTGACTCCATCCTCATTTGTGCTCAAAGCAGTAGTTTGCCAAAATTGTTCTATAGGAGAAGCATAAATGGTTGGGCATTCAGTAAGGGCATTCTTAATGTGACTTGCAGTTAGAAAATCAATGATTTGATGAAACCACTCACTTCCTTCTGACTTTTCTAAGTAGGCAACCATGTTGTGCTTGTCGTAAAATTCCAAACTCGCCATTTGATGAATAGAAAGTGAATTAAGGTTCTGGGATATGGTCGTGGGAGAGAGTATGAGTGTTTGGTAGAGGTAATTGAGATAAGAGAGAGTTTTTAAGGTTTTAAAATTTCACCGACTGAATAAGATTTGTACTTATCTTGAAGAAATCTTATGTTTATATAGAAAGATCATGAATTCTCCAATTAGTCAAACCTATAGACGAAGTAGTTGGCAGAAATTTCACAACGGCTATATTTAGAGAAGGAAATTCTGTTATGGCTCAAACAGTACTAACGGTCACTCAACAGTACTAATATTAGCCTAGCAGTACTAACTCTAAGCCCAGCAGTACTAAAATATGACTATCAGTACTAAGTAATGCCCAGCAGTACTAAGTAATGCCCAGCAGTACTAACATTGAGATACCAGTATTAACCTCAATTTCGTCCAAAGAGCATTTCCATCACCAAATATTGACTCTCACAATCTCTCTTTCTGTTTTTATGCTCACACAATATCTCTCAATTCTTTTTGCTCACCAATTCACTCTTTCTGTTTTTATCACACAACTCTCTTTCTGTTTTTCAGCTCACTTAATCTCTCTATTCTTTTTCTCACCAATACAGACAGAGTTATATAATGTGCCATCAATTCAATTAGTTTCAGACTGTCCTCCCTACTTCCAAGTGTGTTAACTCTTAATAGATGTGGATCATTGGACTGTTTAGATGTAGTCTTAAACCCAATTTGAGCATCTATACCCCCAATATGATATCTTGGCACCGAGGACCACTACCTGAACCAGTTCCCTAAGGATTTGACTCATTAAGTGTTGCCATGGATTGGGTCCTATTGATGTTACCACTGTCCTGCTCTGCTTCTAAGCTAGAAGCAGTAGTGGCAGCCCTTTCCATTCTGTCACCCAACTCTTTATGGACAGCCTCATCGCCAACCTTTACAAGGGGACCACTAGACTGAGGTATCTTGGTGTCCCAACCTCTTTTTACATGCCTAGATGTTTTTTATTCTTTTTAAACCACTTTTGATATTTCATGTCCTTTCATCCATGCTTGACTGCATATTGACATAAGTAACCTCCCCTCAAATGTAACATAACCTCCATCAAATTCCTTGAAATTTAAGAGATAAGCTATGTTCCCAGTCATATGCCTTGAGCATCCACTGTCAATAAATCCTGTATCATCCTGTTGTGGCTTGCCCTGCACATAAAAATAAGGAAATTAGTTTCCTTTAGGGACCCAAGCCATTACTGACTTGGATCTGCCTCGTGCATCAATGTAGTTGTGTTTCTTCAAGGTGATTGATGCACTATCAAGTTTGGTAGGTCTCCAAACCCAACATGTTGAGGCCTTTACAGCATTTTCCTGATTAACCCTAACAGCATTAACAACTGCTGAATGTGGCCTAGCAGTATTAACTGCTTTTGGCCTAGCAGTATTAACTACTTTTGCCTTGGCAGTATTATTTGTTTGGGTAAACCTTTTGTTAGATAATACTGTTTTTGATTGATAGGGCCTTCTTACAGTTGATTGTGCTGATTTTGAAAAATGTGACATTGGTTTAGCACTAAAAACTATAGATTTGGGATGAGCAGTATTAACTGTCCTGGCAGTATTAAATGGTTTTAGGCCAGTTTTCATTAAAACTGCTCTTGGAACCATGTTCCTTTGAGCATTAGGGTGAGTCCTGTTGGTAGTATAGTTGTAGTTCACCCTGTTATAATTATTCCCATATACCATCCTTTCCCTTTGATGGTATTTACAATGAGCCTGCACATGATCAAAACTCCCACAAATAAAACAAGCTTTGTTATACATCACAAAATCACTTCCTAGTTGATTAGACTTCTGTCCATTCTAGTTTCTTTGATTTCCCCTAGGACTTTGTGATCTATACATCTCAGCATACCTAACTGACTTTTTAACTGGTTTTTCATGATTTTTAGGTTTGACAAACTCTATCTTTTTATCAACAAGAAAAACAGTTTCTTTATCAACATTAAGTGAAGACTCAACAAAGCTACTTGTGTCTTCTGATACTTGTTCTTTTACCAAAGAGTCATCAGAATTTTCCTTAGAATCATCTAATTTTTTATCACAAATAATGTTAGACTCTTGCTTACTATCCTCATAACCATAACTTTTGAATTCAGGCTCTTTGAATTCATCAAGACCAGAATAAGACAAATCAAGCTTTTTAGGTTGATTATACATTAAAGGATGAGGTGGAGCAACAACATTATACCCCAAACCCTTTTTACTTTTGTTAGTTATCTGACTCTCTAACAACTTGTTTAGACTCTTTGAGGCATTATCAAATTTCTCAATTTTAAATTCAATGCCCTCTTTTTCTTGTTTAACTTTTTCAAACTCACTTTTAAGCACATTTATTTCATAGTCTTTACAAGCTACTTTCCTTTTAAAAACTGCAACTTTTTCACTAAAAAGAACCTCATTCTTTCTATATGTGATAAGTTATTCTTCAACAGTTGCTAAACCTCTTTTATAAGTAGTTGCTGTAAATTCAGTTTGATTAAGCTTAACAATTAAATCATCACACTGTTTCTTAAGAGTTTCATAGTTTTTCAGACAAGTTTTAGAGCAAGTTTTATCATTGTATACCTTAGAGTCTGAAAATGCCATTATAGCCATGTTTGTCTGAACATGTTCTTCTGCCATATCACTCCAGTCAAAACCTACACCATCTATAGCTAACATTGCCTTTGAAGATGTGTCTTCATTGTTTCCATGCTTCCTAGTGTTGTCTTGATTTCTGAACTGACCCTCCTTGTTCCTTGGTTCTCTACACTCCCTGGCAAAGTATCTCATCTTGTGACAGTTGAAACACTCTACCTTGGATTTATCATACCCAGCAGTATCATTAGCATTAACAAAAATTTTCTTGATTGTCCTCTGAAAGTACCTCTTTGCCCTCATACTTAGCAGAGAGAGCTGCCACTTCAAATCCATTACTTCTAGATCATCTTCATGAATTTGCTCTAAGTCCTGCTATAGGAGATTAGAACCATTAGGATTCTCAACCATGAAAGCATACACAACATTCTCACTGAAGCTAGTAGTGTTAACTTGAGGACTAGCAGTGTTAACATTAGGGCTAACAATACTAACTTCATATGCAAGTTTAGCAGTATTAACATCATTAGTACTGCTAGTGCTTGGAGCAGTCATAAAGGCTAAGTTTTGAGCACCACTACTTGCACCAATAGATTTCTTTACACTTTGTTCAACAATTTTGAAGTTGTTGTACAAATCATCGATGCTCATTATTTCAATTTCAGCCTTATTCATCCAAACTACTACATGAGTATTCCACTCAGGAGAAAAGCTTTTTAAAATTTTTGAATTTAAGTCTTCTTGAGTGATGACTACACCCAAAATTGCAAGCCTACTAACAATCTTCTAGAGCCTGTTAAAGATAGAGTCAATAGACTATGTGCTTGATGCACTAAAATTTTCATATTGTTGCTTCAAAAGTGTCTTATGTGTTTTCTTAGTGGCTTCATTACCTCTAAATCATGTTTCGATAGCAGTAAACATTGTTTTAGCATCAGTGTACTGACTAAAAGTAAGTTGATGTTCATTGGGAAGAACCATGAGTAGCAAGCTTCTTGCCTTCACATTATTCTTCTTGTTGGTCGTTTCTTCAGCAGTTACAGGTACTAACATCTTTGTAACTGAACTACCATTATCTTGTGTTGTTTGTGGTATAGATACCCATGAGTTACTATTCTCTATGACCTCCTATAGAGCATAGTCTTGTACCTAGAAGTACTGCTTGATTCTTATTACCCACATCTTATACTCACCTAGTTTGAGTATGGGTAGCTTAGCAATAGTATTACTCTGTGCAGATTCAAATTTCATAACTTCTAGATTAAAGTTTTAGAACACAAGGCTCTAATACCACTTGTTGATCCTAGCTTGATCTTGAAAACCTTGTTAACGGGTTAGTTGTATTGAATAGATTCAAGATAACTATGCTAGAAACTTTATTGATACTAAGAGTATGCAGAATCTACTCTTTAGTACTTAGAAGAATATGAATGTAATAGTAAACTGTGATGCAGTAGAAAGAACAATGAATATAACCAAAAAGCTTTAATATTATTATGATGAATAATACGAGTACTCTATCTAGTACTAGGGTTTACAACCTTGAAGCTATGAATGTGTCTATTGAGATATGTTTACAACAATAACCTAGGATCTCCTTTTATACACCAAGGAGTCCTTTACAAGATACAAATCTTCTAAACTTATATAAGATATCTACGTATATTCTAATTATATAAGACATACACAATAAGTTCATACCTATCACTTCACACGTCTTTATCATTCTCTGACAGTTGTAATCTTCATGCAGCAGTACAAAGTCTTCCAGCAGTACTAAGTTTAGTACTGGCAGTACTAACTTTCTTCTGGCAGTACTAACCTAGTTAGTACTGGTAGTTATATTATGAGCAGTATTAAGTTCTTGGACTAGAAGTACTAACTTGTAAAGATTTATTCCCAACGAACAGTTATCACACTAGCATTCGGTGTGCTCCATTCGAAGCACTATATGGAAGAAAATGTAGGTCACCCGTGTTATGGGCTGAAATTGGGGAAGGTAGTTTGATTAGACCCAAATTAGTGCAGGAAACGACTGATAAAGTAGTGGTTATAAAAGAGAAGCTCAAAGCGGTGAGAGATCGTCAAAAGAGCTATGGTGACAATAGGCGCAAACCGTTAGAATTTAAGGTTGGAGATCGTGTGATGCTAAAGGTTCGCCATGGAAGGGCGTGGTTCATTTTGGGAAGAAGGGTAAGTTAGCCCCGAGGTATGTAGGGCTATTTGAGATTCTTGAAAGGATCGCTCCTGTAGCATATCGGTTAAGATTGTTTGAGGAATTGAGTTGTGTACATGACACGTTTCACGTGTCAAACCTAAAGAAGTGTTTGGCGGATGCTAGCCTGTATGTGCCATTGGATGAGATTAAGGTTGACAAAACTCTTCGTTTTGTTGAGGAACCTGTAGAGATTATGGACCATGAAATTAAGAGTTTAAAACGTAGTAAGATATCACTTGTGAAGGTTCGTTGGAATTTAAAGCGTGGTCCCAAGTTTTCTTGGAAGTGAAAAGATTATATGAAGTCTAAGTATCCTCAGTTGTTGTTGATCGTTTTGATGAATCGGCTAGTTAAATTTTGGGACAAGATTTCCTAAAAGAGGGGATACTGTGACAACCGTGATTTAATCAGGTTAGTGATACCTTTAGAAATGTCTAATGGATCATTTTATGTGTTTAAGTGTTGTGCTATGTGATTTTATGTGTGCTAAGTGGTTTACATATGTGCATGATGTCATTTTAGAGGTAAATGATTATCTTATTTTGTGTGCATATGAGTTTGGTGTCAAGTATTCCATTTGTTCATGTGTGGTGATAATGGAAATAAAAGACGTGTTGCATGCATTGCTACGTCAATCCTCAGTTTTTAAGAGTTAAGCGTTTATAAGAAGTGTAAGTTATTAGAAAGGAAGCATGTGAGTGAAATATGGAAGTTTGCAGTAAACTTTCCATAAATAGAAAGTGAAATGTTAAATAAAAAGTTATTTTTAGAAAGTCTAGTAGGTGGCGTTTATATAAAAAGGTTTACCGAATAAAAAATAAATATATGTACGTTATATATAAATCGGCTAGGGATAAAAGGATAAGGAAAAAATGGATTTTTGCATTATCTAGAGGGGTTTGACTAGAATTATGATACTAAATTTTAGATTTAGGTATCCCTAAGCCAAATACACCCCTAGAATGACTTATACATCCCCATAACCCTTATTTTCAGTTGATTATAACCCTAAGAACAAGGAGGAGTCGATTTTGATCCAAGAACATTCAAGAGTTTGCGTTTTAGGTGCTAGTAATCAAGGTAAGTGTGTTCTTCTTAGTTAGATTTGTATATTCTTGTGACAAAATCAACGATGGATCTAGGGTTTCATAAATATACAGTAAATATATGAAATTTAATGATGCTATGGTGATTCGTAATGGATTAGGGTTGTGATCATGCATGTCTCATGTTAGGGTTTGCGTCAGATCTTGATTTAGGGTGAGCAGAATTTAGGGATGTGTTCACGAGTGAATATCTCCATGATGATAATAGGTTTTTGAGTGTTT
>BQNB010181468.1:311-12589 GCA_026074375.1 Tanacetum coccineum
AAGTTGCTACACATCGGTTTTCCCATTTCACAAGACGAACAGATATGCTCTTTTACATATTTCAACTTTGCGAGGCCATTCACAATTCCATTCTTTGGTAGCAAGTTGATGGTGTCGACATTTAAATAAGAAAGACGACGATGCCATAACCATGCTTGAGTCAGTGAAGCCTTAGCTATGAAGCAAATTGGAGTTGGTAAAGAAGATTCCTAAAGAGAAATTGTATAGAGATATGATCCACGAGTACCTGTAAGTAGGTCGTTTCTCTGAAGATCTCTAACAAATCAAGTAGACTTCCTGAATGCAACTTCCAAATCTGCATCACAAAATTGACCAACAGAAAAGAGATTATGATTGACGCCTTCGATGTAATAAACCCTGTTGATCGTGATATTCCCTTAAACCAAATCCCTAAATACAAGAATAGGTGCAAATTGATCATTCTCAAACCGCACCGTACCTAGAAAAATTCTCAACAAAATTATTTAGCAACTTGAGATTTCTTATCATGTGCTTTGTGCATCCAGAGTCGATGATAAATATGATGATTTATATGATCTATAAATGAATTAGAAGACAATGGATAATTGGACAAATTGGATCCCATTTTTTTGTGGGTTTCGAGTAATTAGTTAACCCACTTTCATGTTCTAGAGGCAAGCTAACACTCGTTGTCACATTTTCATTTTTAGCCTTTGGTATCCATTTAAATCCTAATGGACATTGTTTCTCAATCCACCAAGTGTATGTTTTACTAGTTTTCTCACATAGCATCCTAAAGTAACTCTTGGATTTCTGGATAATGGATTCTAGAGCAACTATTTTCTTAGGGATGTTGCAACAGATTGGTTCTCTGTTCTTGTGGGTTTCCTAGTACTAATAGGCACTGCATGAGGCTTCTTAGTTTTAGCATTTAGGTCATTGATATACTTAGAAACACAATCATCATGATTTGCATTAAAAACAAATATGTCAAAAGTTACATAAACAAACTTAACATTCAAAGTCTTAGCATTCAACGTATCATTACACATAGTATAGACTTTGTATTATTTGAAAACTTAGAAATCATATGGTGGTCTTTTACTTCATTCTTCTTAAGCATCACTTGACTATTGTTTTGCACGATCTTATATTTCATTGGGGTGCTCCTAGGCTGCGGCCTACTAAAACTAGTGTTGTGAATTACTCCTGTAGAAGTAGACACGCAAGGGTTAGAAATTCTAATTGTCTTAGGTTACTGAGGTATTCTAGTTTGTGTTAGCCTAGTGTTGAGTCGATGCATTACTGGTTTAATCACATTTGTGTTTCTTTTAAATTGTATTTCTTTTTCTTTTTAAGGCGAAATCTGTAGACTGACTGGTTTTGATAAATCCTTTTTATCATTAGTCTTGGGAACAAACTAAGATTTTGGAAATATTTATCTTTTAATAGAATTTGCAAAAGTTGTTGGTTTTCCCATGACTGGTGGTTTTTGAAATTTAAAAGCACTTAGTTGACGAACAACATATGGTTTTACAAACGTAGTTTTCACATGTTTTCCTTTCATCTTATTCAACATCTCGCGTATTTCAGCGTTACCAATGCTCTTGTCTTGTAACTGAGATGTCAAATCGTTGATTTCAAGCATTTTTTGTTTGAGTTCAGCAATTAGGGAATTGTTTTTTGCTTTCCAAACTTTTTCATTGTTCCCTGTTGTGAAAGATTTTTTTACCCAAGAGTTTTCACAAACATTCTTTTCTTTTCATTTAGCAAAGCAAGTTCAAGATTGATACAATGTTGCTCTAATTGTTGATTCGTATGATAATATATATATAATATAGGCAAACAATTAACCAAATACCCTTAGCCAAGGATTGGTTAAGAATTCACAAAATAAAATATATATGTAACCGGAAGTTTGATTTCCCGGGTCGTTATGTCCCAACGAGGTGTGTAATTTGAGAATCGAATGACGAATTGATAATTGATGCTTGAATGGGATGATGATTTGATTGATTTTTCTATTTTTATGATTAAAAATGCAAAAACAAATAAACTAAACCTAAAAACGAAAGCAATATAACTTAAAACCTAAAACGGGTACGAAAAACGAGGGTCAAAAACCTAAATTACACAATTTAAACCCTAGAATGAATTTTTCACTTAAAATGGGTTCTAAGTGACTAAAAACGAAGTTTAAAAAAAGATTTATATTTTTCTGACTTTTATTTTATTTTTTATGAATTTTTTAAGTTTTTAATGAAAATAAATTATAAAAAATACTAAATGTTTATAAAAAAATCTAGAAAAATACACAAAATAGCTTGCAGGTTAAAGGTCCTATGAAAAATATAAAAAGTTACACAGTTTATCGAATAAGCTGTGTAATAAGCTAAAAATGGGCTGAAGCCTTAAGGGCTAAAAAGCCCTTATATAATTAACCAAACAAACCTCTACCGGATGAGCTATTGTAGCACAGCGGTAGAGGTGTTGGTTATAAGAGGGTTGAGGGAGGTCGAGGTCGAGGGTTCGAGCTTCGGCTCACCCTTGACTTCCCTCCTTCCCCTTTTATTTTATTTTTTCTAATTTTTTTTTTCTTTTTACAAACTTATTTAGCACGTAAAGATAAGCACTTTTTATAACTACAACTTTTTATAAAAGCTTAAGAATAAGCTGGAAAAAGCACTTGAAATGGACAGAATAAGCTTAAAAGGCTTAGTGGCTTAATTTTTTTTTTCCTTTTTTGGATTTGAAAAGCTTAAAAAGGAAACCTAACTACAAACTTGAACTTAACTAAGTGTAATAAGCAAATGCAGGTTAAAATAAGCAAGTTTGAATGAGTAAATAAGCCTAAGAAGGAAAATAAGCTTCTGACTAAAAAAATTGTATAAAACAGACAAAGTGACTACTTTGGGCTTATTTTTAAGCCACCAGACAAACTCTTAAGAACCTATAAGCTAGAAAAAGGGAAAGAGGACATAAAAAACTACTAGAAAAAGCAATCTATTATCATTTTGAAACAAAATAAGCTATGGAAAGCTGAATGAAAAAAGGTGTGACAGACAGATTGCTCAAATCTACTTAAGGCACAAATCACTTTTCTTTTTGGCTTTTTGGACAGATTAAGCAACTCAAATGGTAAAATAAGCAATCACAGATACTTAAGCACATACAATAAGCATATGAGAACAAAAAGCAACAATAAACAAACACCAAATAAGCCAGAAATTGGCTTATTTTTTATTTCAGCACCAGGGGACTTTATTTGGATTTGGCAGATTAACAAATAAGTTTAAAATAAGCTGAAATTCCTAAAAAGCTATCTAAACTAACTTAATATACCTAATGCATTAAGAAATAAGCAAAATCAATAAGCCATAAGCTTAAATAAGCCAAATGAGCTCTTGAGCTTAAGACTGTTTGAAAAACAGTCTTTGGACTACTTTTCAAGCTTAAAAATAAGCCACCTAGAAGGTGTCTTAAGGCTTATGGTTTATGGAGCTTAGAGCTTATGGGCTTTCTAAAAATGGAAAAAGCAAACAATTTGACAGACTAGAAAGCAATTAAATTGGGCTGCTAAAAAGCTGTTTTACACCAGGGGATGGTTTAAGCTTCCTAGGGGCAAAGTACATGCCTACAATTAAGCCACCAAATAGATCAGAAGTAAAAATTAGTGAAAAACAGTTTGACACAAGTTCCTAATGAGCTTGTGCACAAAAAACTAGAGGCTAATTTACTAATTTGCTAAATGAACTCTTAACCTGAAATTTGACAGTTTGGACTTGATAACTTAATGAAAATTTAAAGAAGATTTTAAAATGACACTAGGAAAGTAAAAATATGACTTTGATTACTCTTTTACTCTTCATACCAAGCATAAACAAAGACTCAAGGACAGATTTTTCAATTAGCTGTTATGAAGAAGATTGACCCTCAGATTAAACCATAAGCTAAGATTACCACAAAAAATGATTTTGACACTTGACCACTTATAAAAACAGTTAATTAACTCTAATTATGGCTAGTTAAAACTGACTAATAGACCATGACCCATTAACCTACCCATTCTGACCCATTTTGGGCTTAACCCAAACACCCTTTAAGAAACTGGATTTACAAATTTTAACTAGACAGATTGGTTTTTAATGAACAAACTTTTACTACCAGATAATTAATAGCTTAACAGGAACCTAATGAACTTATGGAAACATAAAAATAAGCACAACAAGCAGTCAAATAAGAAATTGCAAATATGGACTTATAAAGGACAGAACCTAAAAGAACAAATACAAAGAAAATAGAAAATAGATAAAAAGGTTCAAATGACAAGAAATGAGATAAAATAAGCAGGTCATAAGTACAATACAACTTAATAAGCTAGGATTAAGCAATGCTACAGTAACTGCTTAAGATAAAATGACAGGAAAGTCTTACCAAAGCCTTAGCTCTAAACAAGGCTATCAATGCTCATTAGAGCTTAATCAACAAAGCTCCAGCTTGTTTTAAACAAGCTGGTAGGTCCAATAAGCACTTCCCTTTCTTGCTTATCATCCAAAAGGCTAAGCTTAGGTAATTTAAGGGGTGAGCTTATATTTTTTTTTGAATTTTCTTAACACATTTTTATGGTTTTCTGAAAACAGATTGTACAAGTCACAAAGAGTTTAAAAGAGCTTAAATAAAGCTAATTTAGAACAAGAAACTTAAAGACAAGTTTGCACAATAAATACCTCCAAATTTGCATTAATTAGAAAATCATTACAAGACTTAAGATTAAAAAGTTTTAAAGTAAAATAAAAACAGAAAAATGACTTAAGATTAGATGCCTCTTCAGGGCTTACAAATGGTCCTATTTATACTAAATTAAGGAGCTTTTAGGTCTTCACTTGCCCTCCTTGCTTTGTGCTTTCTTTGTGAGAGGCTGCCGAGTATGTGCTTCTTGTGTGAGAGGTTTGAAGCTTCAATCTTGACCATTGGTGTCACCTGTGCTTTCTTGAAATCATCACAGCCATTGGATTTGACATTGAGAAATGTGGGATTGCCAACATGGCAATGATGCATATAACTAGGGTTTAGTGGGTTGAGGGTGAGGGTATTATCTGGTATTAGCCATGAGTTGAGTGTTTTGGGGGAGGAAAAGATAAGCCGGGTTTGGATCTACAGCGCTTGGGTTAGTTCGTTTGAGGTTGTGTTAGGCAGGGGGGGGGGGGGGGGGTGAAAAGTGTTTTAATTCAAGGTAGGGGATGACCAGGGAAAGGTTTGGGTAAATGTCAAGTTTGGCCCTCCAACTTGTATTCATTGTTTGCATTTTAAGTCCAAGTGGTGGGTGAAGTTTATGGGAATTGGCAGAAATAGTCCCCAAGAGTTATAAGTCAAATTGCAAAATCAGTCCTTGTGTTATGTAACTTTAGGGGGTTGGCAGTTTAGCCCCCTCAAGCTTTTCTTTCCTTGAATTTCAACTTTGACTTTGTCGGGGTTGACTTTCCCTGTTGACTTTTTTGACTTTGGTTGAGCTTTTGCTTCGGATTTGACTCGTCTTTTCACACTTCTTACCATTCCGTGCTCGGTTTTGCGTTCCAGTTTTCCAGCTTTGTTTTTTGTCCTTTTCTTTGAGATGTATTATATCTAGAATTTTCCCTAACAACAATCAAATGTAAAAACATAGCGCAACGTAATCGGTATGTATTTTGGTACGTCTTTAGTCATTTAATCCGTTCTTTTAATGAAACTTGGTATGGTAATTAAGCACATAACCAGGTTATTGTTGTCTTTGGTGTTTCTTTGGTAGTATTCCCTATTTTCTTTATTGCTTTTCACAGATTCTAGCATCCCTACTCTAATCTGGTTTTAACACTTTCGACCAGTTCACGCGACCAGTTCACGGGCCATGTTGATGGCATCATGCAGAGTTGCAGGCTTTGAAGAAGTGATATTTCCTTTGATTCTTTCAGGAAACCTACGAACATACCTTTCAATCTTCTTCTTTTCGGTGGGCACCAATTCAGGACACATCAAGGCCAGCTCATGGAAACGATTGTTGTATGCCTCGATGTCATCTCCTTTCAGAGTCAGAGTCTAGAGCTCTTGCTCCTCCTTTGGATTTCGGTTGCTGGGCAGTATTCCGTAGTCATCATCGTCTTGAATTCAGTCCAGGGAATACGGTTAGCATTGACGAGCCCTAGGGTGTGCACATTCCCATTCCACCATGTTAACGCACGACCCTCGAAAGTACTAGCAGCAAACATAACCTTATCTTCTTCGTCACACTTGCAAATTTCAAACACTTGCTCCACCTTCTCCATCCAACGCCTTAAACCAACAACACCCTCCGTTCCATTAAAAGAGTGAGGCTTTCCATTCATAAAAGTCTTGTGCGAACAACCCTGCACATTCATAGTTCCTCCAGCATTCCCAGTGTTTCCTCCTGAACTTCAGACACTATCTAAATTAGCTCTAGACTTTTCGTATTCTTCATTAGCCTTAGCCACACGTTTTTTCACTAACCTCTTAACAAATTTCTTTTTCAATCTTCTGGGCGGCATGATTCTGTTAACAATACAAGTACAACATCCGGTAAGAATTTGTAAGAGTACATCGAGTCGAGGTACATGATAATAATGGAGAAAATAAGATATAAGAATATTATAATACTCATGAATTTATCATCAATGCAGTATGCAATTCTATAATGAATCCACATAGCCACAAGATTAAGTTTCACAATGATAGTTATTTTAATCAATTATAAAATTAAATTTTTATAATTTAAACGGTGATTCTTTTATAAATAAACATCATTAATCAGAATGGTCAATATTTATATAATCGACCGATACGAATGAATATTAATACGCTAGAAGATAGACGTAAGGGATCGAAATTAACCCAAGTATTATATATAAACTATATAATACAATAATGATAATCGTAAAAGTAAGTAAGGATCAGGGAATACGCGCGCGGATATCGAATAAGAGACGAAGGATTCTGTATTTTGAAAGAAAATGAAAGAAAAGAGAAACTTTTAAACATTTGGTTATAGACTAGGTTTTGAAAAATGACCCAGTTCCCTATAACCTTGGCTCTTGATACCAATCTGTAACACCCCCAAAGTCAGGTAGCAGCGGAATGGTAACAATGGGGTGCCACGTCATAGTACAACAAACAAGATATAGGAAACAACCTCAAAGAGACGTTTTTAAATAAGTAACATTCGATGCATTATAAAAATATCAGAGTTTTCACGTTAGGTCCCACATATTTAAAAGAAACATCATAAACCTTCAACATACATTTGTAACACAAAAGTTTCACGATTTCAAAAGATGACATAGATTTTCAAAAGTTAAAGAGTGCATCGAATTTAAATAAACACGGAATCCATCTTCACGATATCCCCGCAGCTTCCATCCAAACTTCATACCTTAGGACCTGAAATTAAACATGCTAAAAGTCAACACAATGGTTGAGTGAATTCATAGGTTTATCAGTAAAAGAGTGGACCACAAGATTTAAGTAACGGTAGACTATGAAACAAGTTCAGTAGTCCAAAACATGTATTATTGCACTAAGCTCATGACACCGAAACCTTAACTGTCAGTGCCCCAAAATAAATATAGGGTGTCTGCCAAACAGCCTACAAGTTCCTCTAAATGTTAAATGCACCATGGCCAACTTGTGACCAGAAATTCCAGGTGGGGATTGTCAGTCCCGATAGATCTATCCACAACACTTGCGCTCACTATATTAGCAATTAACGGTTCATGATTTGGTAGGGACTTAGATGGCAATGCGGTAACTTAGGCAATAATATTCAGGCAATAATCTGGATATCATACAATTTAAAACACTTGTGTCCATAGTAAAACAAGCATGTAATTCCACCTCGTAGAGTTTGTAAAGCAAGTAGATAGAAATGGGGCTATGAACTCACCTTGAGTGAATGAATGATCAAGGTATAACAGAAAATGTGTCTCGATAAAGACGGAATGCAACCTAATTAAATATAGGTCGTATGAGTATAATGCATTTAATATAATGCGGCATCGCAAGTTATAGCGTTCCATCACCACCTAAAACTCTTTGTTTAATTTATAAAATTAAACAATATAAATTTGTATCTTGTAAAATAAATGTCCATGTATTCGTATTTGCAAAAATAGTATACTTGACCAAAATTTTATATATTTATTAAAAACACTTGATTTAACGTTTCTATTATTCGTATAATGTTATCGCATAAGTAGTTTAATCGTCTTGTAAAATAATATTTATAAAGTTAAAACTCGTATATATATTATCTAAATGATTCTAAAATGTTTCGCAAATTTTTTATTAAAAACGAACAAACACTATTCATGTCAGGATAAGTGTCTACTTTACAAACTATACATTCGAAAATTATGAAAATCGGCAGGTTTGTATAAAATGTCGTTACGAGCAACTTTGTAGTTTTATATTTTGGCCGAATCGGGCTCGAAAGCCCTCAAAATACTGTTTCAGTAGCCGCTGAAACATTTACAGTTTTTCAGCTTTTATATATAATGTTCGATAACTTTGAAACGTCATATCTTACTCGTTTTAACTCTGTTTTTAGCGTTCTTGATATGTATGAATTCGTGGCGAGATGAATTATGTTTATAAAATGTCCACTATTTTTATAAGTGGCTGCGTTAAATCAGTATTTCAAAATAGTTTATAAAAGTATTTTTATAAACATAAATCTTGCGAATAATGTATCTCCTTCGTTATAGCTTCGTTTTGCTAGTTTCTTATATGCTTAAAATCCTTATGACATGTACTATTATTATACAATAAGTATACATTTTTATGAGATTTGGTTTTATCTTAGTTTTTTATAAAATAAGTTTTATAAAAACACCTTTAGTCATTTAATTATACTAATCTCGTAACTAGCATAACTTCTTCGTTATAACTCGGTTTTTCATGTTCTTTATATGCTTACGATCCTTGTGAAATGTACTATCATATAACAACATGTCCTGAATTTATAAAAATTTAGATCTTAATAGAAAGTTTCAAAACAGCCCCTTAGGTTTTATAGTTTATAAAATGTGTTTTATAAATCTATAACTTGTTTATTTTTGTACAAACCTTTTAGGTAACCTTGTAACATGTTGTTTTACGTACTTAGAGTCCTCCTAGTCATGTCCAAAATGATTGTCCAATATTTATGTCCTTATGATAATATATCCATTTTATTTTATAACACATGAAAATAAAAGCTAGGTGGGGATAAACGAGACAACAAGATGTATAATATGTAAATAAAGTATTGACAAGATTGAGTTTAGAAGACCTTAAGAGAATGCAAGATGGAGAAGAAAAATAAGATCAAAACTCCAAATGAAACTAAACCCAAATTGAAACCCTAAGCTTGATCTTTCTTGCTTAAACCTTGTAAATGCTTAACCAACCCTTCAACATACTGTTGATAAAATATAATGCCTAAAAACATTATTAATATTTTTCACATCTTTACGTTTTGATAATCACAAAATATAAAAACGTTCAATGTAAAATTAAACGTAAACAAGTAATTAGTAGTAAATTTTTATTTCGATAATTATATCACTTAAATGTATGAATAAATAAATGCTTAATGTATTTTATGATTAAAGAAATTTTTTATTCAACCTCAAACTTTTATAAAATGTTGTAAATATTTTTATAAACATTACAAAACATTTTAAACAATTAAAAGAAATGTTTTATTCAAAATAAACATTTTGAAATTCATATTTTCGGACCTAAAACGGCTAGAAAAGTTCCAGAAAATCCCCCCTACACAAAAGACAAACTGGGGAGGCCCTAGCCTAGGGCGGCCCCCTTAAATACACGGGCGGCCCCCTTAATTTTAAGAGGACTGTCCCTAGGTAGACGCTCCCCCAGTTTGTCCTATAAATACTGGATTTTTCCTTACTATTTTATCATCTTTTGCACTCATTCTTTCTGCCCAAAACAGCCCACATATCCTCTTAAAATCCTTTGATCATTTAATCATAAAGCTTTGTTTCTAAGTGATCCAAGCTCAATTCCTCAAGTGCAAGGAATTATACTTTCATCATCAAGTGAAGAAGTATTACACCTCAAGTGTGTATTGCAATCTTGTTGCATCCATATCATAAATTTGTAAATCAATTGTATATCTTGTATTTGTGTGTAGTAGCTAGATCTTGGTGATCTTTGTAAGTATAGTTAGATCGTGGTGATCTTACCAAGTAGTGTTAGATAGTTGTTATATAAGTAGTGTGGTGAAGTGAAGTTGTGAAGAAGTCTTGAAGTTGTGAAGAAGTCATGAAGTTGTGAATAAGTCGTGAAGTTGTGAAGTCGTGAACAAATCGTGAAGTTGTGTTGTGATAGATTGGTTCTAGTTAAGATTAGAACTCGACATTTAGCTTTGTGTCATAAATCGGTGTAAGGAACGTTGTGTACGGTTTTCTCCGCCATAAGGGAGTTTGTTGACATAGTGAAGAAAACTCTCGAGTTTGGTGCTCGGGGAGTGGAGTAGAGAGAAGATGTGCTTCGTTACCGAACCACTATAAATCCTCGCGTTGTGGTTTGATTGTTCTTACTCTTATCTCTTGTCTTACATTACTTTCTCATATCATTCTATTGATTGTTTATATAAATATATTGATCATATTGTGCAAGTGTTGAAATTACATAAAGTCAAATCTAAAAGTTTACAAACACTTTAACACCTTAAATTTAAAAATCGGTAAACTATTCAACCCCCCTTCTAGTTTTTCACAGATACCTTATAATACCTTAGATAACATACTAGGATACTTGTAATATTTGTAGGAAAAAGTTTAAGGTTGGTTCTTGGTTACTCTCTTTTTGACGTGGACAAATAGAGAGACAAAGAGAGACATGTAAAGGTTTTTATCAAGGAAATGAGATGTGCGTGCAATAGCTTAACTAGCAGCATCCTTATATACTAGATATTTGGTCCATGTTACTATTCTAAAGTCAAGAATAGAAAGAAATGAGGGAGGGGGGGACGGATGGGTTAAGAGGATTTTAGGGAGAAATGTTGTCTTAAAGTTACTAGTACTAGTACTACTACATTAAGGGCTATAAGATGTACAAGATTTTGTTTAGATATGTTGTGCTAAAAGTCCTTGTTGGTTTCTAATTTGGTCCTTGTGTTGACGTGAGTAGAGGAGGGACAAGGATGAATCAAGTCTTGATCTTTTGTGGAAATATCTAGTATAAAATGTTTAGAAATTGTAGTTTAGAGTGTAGTGAAAGTATAATGTAATACTTGAATCCTAGACTTGTATAAATAAGGATTGGACGGCAAGAAAATGTACCATGGGTGAAGTTTTATAAAAACTTTGAGTATTGGGTATAAAAATAGATATTTGTTGAAGCGTAGATAAATTTTGGTGGTTCCGGGTATGCCTAAATGTATTAAATTGCGAAACGTAAACGTTTCACGTAACCAATAAAAATAAATTATAAAAAGTTGATTATTACTTTCATAAAAATAATATATTGCTTGCTTGACGTAAACTTTAATTTGTTTGATTCTCATTTACGTTGATTGTTGATTTTTAGTTTACGCGATTAAACTTAGCGATTAAAATTAAAAGCAAACGCGTACAAGAATAGAAATAAATAGTGAAATATATGACGTCGTAAATGACCTGAAAATACGGAATGTTACAACATTAGCACCTAATAAGACTTGAAAACATAGTGCATCAAGCTCACCTGTATTAAACAAACACTACTACATCACATGCAGCTAATGATAATTCAGAATAGGTGTAAACTCATTCTCGACAAATAATGATAATTCACTTAGAAATAGAATTTAATGAGACACATAAAAATATTAATACTGTAAAAATGAAACATTCAGAATAGGTAAACTCATTCTCGACAAATAAATTTACATATATAACATAACAGTACATATCTTAATACTTTAAATATGTTCGCATTATGCACAAAATTATTGCATAACCGCAGCTGCCTCATGTAGTTTTACACTCTCCACAACCCGACATTTCATGTATATTTTATCTCCACATAAAAAAGCTTATATAGTTTGCAAGTTGGCTAAGAAAATGAGCCAACTGGTTAAGTCTGTAATGTGTTTGAATTTGTTGGATTTCATCTAAGTTGAGAGAACTCAAAGATATATATATACATATACATATATACATATACATATATACATATACATATATACATATACAGATATACATATATACATATACATATATACATATACATATATACATATACATATATACATATACATA
>BQNB010181469.1:0-12588 GCA_026074375.1 Tanacetum coccineum
CCAAGGCCCAAGTCAAACATTTGGCCACTGTTCATGAACAGTGGTCAAATGTTTGAGGATTAGTATTATGTTAAATTATTATGATTATGACTTAGACATATATATAATTTTGAAGTTTTAAAAGAATATATATGCAATTCTTTCCTAAATATATGTGTAATTTTAATGTTTTAAAATGATATATATGTAATTATAATTATGGGTTAGATATATATGTTTCGGTTTATATGTGGGCTTACGAGCTTATTTGATTTCCGCTTATATAACATAATCCTCGATTTTCCGACTTATATCGAGTCTTGTGAGCTTATATAAGTTTATTACGATATGATTGACTTATATAAGCCCACACCTCTCAATATAAGCCAGAAAACCGAAACTTATATTATATAAGCCGAAATCAAATAAGCTCGTAAGCCCACGATAAACGGAAAAAATACCCCTAAAAAAGCAGCCTAAAGATAAGCTCTTTATTATAAAAAGTGAAGTGATGATTTGAGTGATTGATTGTCTTAACCGCCTTCCTTCCTTCCTTGATATAAAGAAACAAAGAATCATCTCCTTTACCCAACCACCACCACCCCCTTCTTAAAATTTCATATTTTAATCTTTCAAGAAAAAGAAAAAAAACAATGTCTTCTCCAAGCAAACGCAGAGAAATGGATTTGATGAAGCTGTAACTTTTACTTTTTGTTTTATAAAAAAATGATCTTTTTTATGTTTGGGTATTTAAAGATTGTAACTTATTGATTTTTGATTGTTTAACAGGATGATGGGTGATTATAAAGTTGAAATGATGAATGATGGTATGCAGGAATTTTATGTTCTCTTTCATGGTCCTAAACAAAGTATGCTTCTTTCTTTTTAGTATTATCTATTTTTTTGATGATTTTGTTTTTATTTATAAGTTGATTGATTATAAAAATGTGATCTTTTTTTGGTATATCATGTTGGTTTTGCTTAATTTGCTCTATCTATACTCTTCTTATAGATAATATGTTATTGAGGGGGTGATTGAGGTAAGCTTTAAGCATTCTCAAATTCAGCTTATGGACTTTTTTTCACTATTAAGCTAAGTGTATCTACTAAAATGAGCTTTACCTAAACACTCTTTTTGAGCTTGGAGTGTTTGTTTAAGCTTATATGTGTCTTATGAGCTTATTTGTTTTTCGGCGATAAACTTAAATAATCTCATAAGTCTCAAAATAAGCTGGAAACATAAGCCGGAAACATAAGCCGCAAAATAAGTTTATATAAGCTGAAAAGTTTCAACGTAAGCCACAAAAACATAAGCCGAAAACCAAATGAGTCATAAGCCCGCTATATAAGCCGAAACAAACACCCATAAGCCGAAATCAAATAAGCTAATAAGCTCCAACAAACACCCTTATTTATGTTGTGATAACACAATAAGCTATTAGACACATTAATAAGCATGCCCAAACACGCCCTAAAGTATGTCTTTTGACCCCATTTCTTTGTTTCTTGTGCTGATTTTTAGTTTTAATAGAAGTATATATTGTTAAAAATGTAATCTTTTTGGGCGATTCCATATGGGTTTTGGTTAATTTGTTCCATTGTGTTGATATGTTGTTTATCTAGCTTAAGCAGAAAGGGTGTCTGAGTAAGCTCAAGCTTAAGCTTAAGAGCTTATGCATTCTTAAAAAAAACTCCAAATTTGTAGCTTGAGCTTATTTGCTTTTTTCCTTGCAGTTTAGCTAATTATCTTCTAAAATGAGCTTTACTTAAACACCTTTTTGATCTAATCCATGTTTTGATAACACAATAAGCTATCTGCTTATTGCATTTCTGATACAGTAGAGTGTTCATGATTGCTTATCCAAACTGTTTATCTAATTTTTTGTGAGTAATAAGTTGGTTCGAGATAGTAGTTTGAAGGTGCTTATCGAAAATGTTAATAACAAGATAAGTTAGTTCAAATAAGTAGTTTGAAGTGCTTATTCCAAATGCTAATAAGAAGATAAGTTTTTCTAATAAGCAATCCCACCCCTTAACTTGAATCTAGTTGAACCCTTTTTAGGACTATATGGGTTTTGTGTTTTTCGTCTAGGGTTTATCTTGTGTTGATTCTGATCCACAAATTAAAGTCCACTTACCAAAATCTGCATGTTCGTGAATATTAAATATATGTTATTTGAGACGTTTTACACTTCACATTACTGTTGTTTTGGTTTCAACTTTTTGTTAGGAGATCACACAAACACAGTGAATGTAGGCAAACTGTTGAACCATGTAAACTTTGTGTGTTCTTGTTGAGTCATGTAAACATTGCGTGTTTGATCTTTTGTTCATTGCAACTTACAACTAAAATTCCTTTCGTGTGTGTGGTTAACAGTCCTAGTGGTAACATAATACTGAATTGTTTTCGTGTGACATACTTTTATGGTCTTCCTCGTGCACGCATAATATATGGTACATTGGATCATTTTACGTGCTAGTGAAATCATGATTTGTTTTACAAAAATCCTACTAAGGACCGTTGATGTGGCCAATTGCTGAACCTTGTAAATACTGTCTTTAGCTCATTTTCTCTGCAAAGCGTTATTGCTATGTTACTCTATGTCGGATTTAGCCTAGAGTGAATGTTGACCGTTTCAAAATTTGTTGTGACAGGCCCTTATGACGGAGGTGTTTGGAGAATAAGGGTGGAGCTGCCTGATGCATATCCATATAAATCACCGTCAATTGGATTTATCAACAAAATATACCATCCAAATGTCGATGAAATGTGAGCTTCTTTAGTTGTGCATACAAATAAAGTCCGCTCCGTTTATGTAAATGTATTTTATTGAGAATATATACGAGTTCTTTGCAGGTCAGGATCTGTTTGTTTAGATGTTATCAATCAGACCTGGAGTCCGATGTTTGGTAATTGGCCAATTACTATTTTCATCATCTTTTTTATAGTTTTATTTTGACGTTGTTAATGAAGTATTATCCTTGATTTAGATCTGGTGAACGTTTTTGAAGTTTTCCTTCCTCAGCTTCTTTTGTATCCAAACCCGTCTGATCCTTTAAATGGAGATGCTGCTGCACTAATGATGCGAGACAAGACTGCATATGAGCAAAAGGTTAAAGGTACGTATGTAATGAGTCGGTAATCAAAGGTTTGACTGAAATTATAGTTATTGTTTGTTAAATCTTTCACTTAAGCATATGGTGCTTAAAGCATAATGTTTTTCTAACTTGCAATGGTCAAATTATTGGTTCTTGTTTCGTGTTCAGAATACTGCGAGAGATATGCAAAGCCAGAGGATGCTGGGGCTGTGCCAGAAGAAAAATCAAGTGACGAGGAACTGAGTGAAGCTGAGTACGCTTCTAGTGATGAAGAAGTTGCTGGAAAAGCCGACCCTTAAGTGAACTTGTATTTATGTCCTTATGTACAATCAGAACTAGCCTTTAAGTAAAAACATTTAGCCCTTTAAAAGGGCCATTTGCGCTAATAATTCCTGTATAAACTTAATTGTCTGTCTTAACCTTTGTTGTTTATATCTTAATTGTTCTAAAGTTTGGTTTCAAATAATTGCTGTTTCCGGGATTTAATCAGCATTGGCTCATCAGTACTTATATCATTCTGTTTTTAGAAAGACGGGATTCATTGCAAAGATCAGTTTAAAACCAAGACCCCTTTCAGGAAAACTGCAGCCATCGTGTTCTTGGTGATGAAATAGTCATGCTGCTGACAGCCTGACACGCTGCAAACTTATTGCACAACACTACTATGGGTGACAAAGACTTTTTCCAACATATACTTCAAGTTTGTACCCGAGTGAACTAACGAAAACTCTTCGAACGAAATGACCCGCTTCATCATTTGCCAAGTACTAGGTTCAATCCAATGTGCGGTAACACACATGTAAGAACCGGGCAAATTATGAGGAGCGGACCATATGTCCGTTGTTAGGTTGACCTTATTATTTAAGTTACCAAAACCATCAATGGTTGCTTGTTTAGCCGCTACCCATAGTTTCATTGCATCACGTTTTAGAGTAGAACGACTTACATGAGTGTATCGCGGTTGCATAGTGTTTTGGAACACCCTCGTTGTCTGCTCGTGGTCAAAGTGGTTGAATGGTAACCCCCGTTGAATCACCAACCCCGCGAATTGTTCACGAAGATAATCCGGATTGTACATGAAAATTTGCCCATCTCGCCCCATCGACGTTTGCCCCGCTTCCGGATTCTGATTCTGCTGCGCCTTTAATACTTCACAATGCGGATGAGTTATATGATTCTTCAACGTCGTGTTGGAACCCTCCGAGAAGAAATGAAAGCAATACTTGCATTGTGCTTTTTTATGACCGTTGGTCATAATGCACATGTTGAAGTCTTTCCAAACTTCGGGGGTTCGATTGGTTGGTATGATTTCACGAATTGTCAGTGCACTTGTTGAACCAGCACCGGTGGTAGTTGAGGCGGATTCACTTGCCATTGAGGTGGATAGGTTTTTGAATTTGCTTAAGAAGGATTGTATGTAATGTAAGTTGTGATTTACAATGTAATATAACACACTTATTTATAGCACAAGAAAATCATAGATAGGATAAGAAAATGAGAAAATAGGTGATTCCAGGGTCCTCCATTGTCTCAAGATAAGATATAAAGGATAAGAAAATCAGAAAAAGGGTGATTTCTCGGGTCCTCAATTATCCTCACAAAATCGGGTCGGGTCCAAACCGGTTGTCAAACCGGCATTTTCGGTGGAAAGCCGAACCGGTTCCAAACCGCCGATTTGGCCAAAAACCGGAACCGGTTTGATCAAAACCAGGGTTGACCAGTTCGGTTTCCGGTTTCGACCCGGAACCCGGTTTGGGAACCGGTTTTTTTGCCCATCTCTAGATACCATCCTTTAAAAACAAATTTTCTTTTTAAAAAAATGATCAATCATCACCTAACTGCCAATGGTCCTAATCCAATCCAGCTAGGCCTCATTCAAAACCCTAAATAACAACCACCCACCATTGACCACCATAGTTGACCACCTTTAAACCCCATCAATACCCTCCAATCATCCCACACAAACACTTCTTGAAACTTAAAACAAAAAACATGGCACAAGATGTTACCAAACCAAACAACATAGTAACAATAGATGTTGGAGGTCAACTCTTTCAAACCACAACACAAACACTAACCTTAGCAGGACCAAACACCCTTTTCTCAAATCTTGTCAATTCATCAAATTTAAACAAAATCCCTTTTATTGACAGAGACCCTGAATTGTTTTCAATCTTATTATCACTTTTAAGAAATGGGTATTTACCATCAAAAGCTAAAAACTTTGATATTCAAGATTTAGTCTTTGAAGCTAAATTTTATGGAATTGAGAAGCTTTTAGTGGAATCAAAGTCAAACCCATCTCAATTTGACCCATTTGATTTAGAAAAATGTTTCATTTTGCCTTTAAGTGGTAGGGATTCACCTTCTGCAATTGCTGCAGCTGAAAATGGGTCGGTTTTCGTTTCGCATGGTAGCAAGGTTACATCTTTTGATTGGTCTTTGCAAAGAAAGTCGACTACTTTGACTCAGTTTAATGCTATTGATTCTTTGTTATGTTTATCAAATAATGTTGTTGCAGCTGGTGCTACTGATTTCTGTGGGTTGCAGATTATAGATGTTGAGTCGGGTTCCGTTGAGAAGAGTTTGGAGTGGGAGAATGTGACTAAGTCTGGTTCTACGGTTCAGGGAGTTGGGTTGAGCAATGAGTTTTTGTTTACTAGTTTTGAGTCGAGCCGTAGGAATTCGAATACTATATTGGTTTATGATTTGAATGACGGGTTTAGAGCTGTGTCAGAAATTGGGCATAATGAAATCTATGGTACTGATATTGATTCGGCTGTACCGTCCACGAAGTTGGATTGGATTCCTAGTTTCAATCTTTTGATGGCTTCGGGCTCTCACAGTGGTCCATCTGGGATTTCGGGGAATATTAAGTTTTGGGATATAAGGTCTGGGGATCTTGTTTGGGAAATTAAGGAAAAAGTTGATTGCTTTTCGGATATTACTGCTTCGGATAGTCTTTCGGCTGTTTTCAAGATTGGAATGAACTCAGGGGAGGTTTCGTATATTGATTTTAGGAATCTTTCGTCGGATGGTTCTTGGAATTGTCTTGGTGACTCGAGAAAATTGACAAATGTTAGAAAAGAAGGGTTTGGTTGCAAGATTGAAAGCCATGGGAATCAAGTTTTTTGTAGTAAAGCAGGTGAATTGGAGCTGTGGTCTGAGGTTTTGATGAGTTCGTCGACAACCAAGAGTAAAAATGGGAAAGAAGAAAGAGTATTTAAGAAGAACATTCTGGGTCGGTCGAAGGATATTGGAGAAACTAGGATCACAAATCTAGCGATTGGTGGAAACAAAATGTTTATTACTAGGAAAGATCAGCAATGTGTTGAGGTTTGGCAAAGCTCTGTAAGAAGATCTTGATCATATGAATTTTCCTATTTATTGATTGATTGTGTACATTAATATTACTTGAATATGTAGAATCATGTGCTTGATATCAATATTTCCATTTGGTTACAATTTCTCTTTAACGTGTTAGGATTGGTGGTCATACGTTGATAGTTCTAGTTATAGTTGTTGGGAACAGAAGTTTGTACAATATCTACGTGATCATTATAGCTTGTTGTAATCCTTATTGTATGGTTACAATCAGTCTAAATTTGTGCAAAATTGATGTTGTGGCAAACCTGTGCTTGACACTACCATGCTTTTCTAGACCAGCCAGTATCCACTGAACCAATCTCTTAGGTGTGCACATTCACAAAGTTGTGTTTGCAACCGTTGTTGCACTCACAAAACGCATATCATAGCTAAACGACCACCTTGTTTGGCTGGAAATGCCATGTTTTGCTAAATAGTCCACTGCCATCAGTTTGTCTTGAAAATCATCATCAGGTATCCTACGAAAGAGTGCTTCACTTAATAGAACCATTCCACGGTGTAACAAGCTTTTCATTAGAACTTACACTACCTGCCACACAGGTTGTCGCATCTCTGGCGGTTCCCAACATCTCCATAATATAGCGTAGTCCTCAGCTGTGACCTGTTTTATTAGCTTCCTCTAGGTAGCTTCTAGCACAAACAACCATCCTATTGTTGTTTCCACTAATACTCTTCTTTCAGTTACCTTCCTAAACTCTTCACAATAAACGTGACACGTGTTTTACAAGCTTTTGTTAAGAAGCAGAGTATATATACAAGATTGAATCACATACTAGGAATGTTTTACAAGCTTTTGTTCTACAGCTAACTTGACTGCTTCACTAACTTATACGGAGTAATCCATTAGCCTGCACATGTTTGTATACTGCCTTACATCAAATTACATGGCCTTGGACTTTTTCCCGGTAGGACTTGGATCTTGGAGGGGACATGTATTTGTGAACATTCCTTGAGCTGTGTGGATAGTAGTAGTAGGTGCAGACGTGGAGTATGTATGTCAGATATCAATCAACTTAGATTAAGGTTCTTGAAGATATTAGATGCAGAATTTTTTTGCGGTCATAAGGAGAATGATAAGAGGGATTAACCGGGTTAAATGGAATTCTATTCTTCTTGACTCGAAATATGGTGGGTTTGGAGTGGGTTGTCTTCGGTCTAAAAATCTTAGCCTTTTAGGGAAATGGAAATGGCGTTTTCTCACTGAAGAGAACACTCTTTGGCGAACCGTTATTAAGGAATTCTATGGGGAATATGGAGGCTTTCATTCGTCTAATAGTTCTCTCGGAGTAGTGGTGTATGGATTGATATCAACAAAGCAATAAAGAATATTGAGGCTATAGACTTGAATTGCAGAAACTCTTTTGTTCGTAAGGTTGCGGATGAGGCAAACACCTCCTTGTGGCTCGACCAGTGGTGTGGTGATGGGACGAGGCTTAAAGATAAGTTTCCCTAGACTATATGCTCTTGAGTCATTCAAAGATTGTATGGTTAAGAATAGAGGGCAAATGGTTAACGAGTCTTGGTTTGGATTGTGGGATTGGCGTATTCCTCCTGGGGGCGGGCTCTTGACGATTTGAATGCATTATCCACCTCTCTGTACTCTGTTTTACTTTATCCCAATGGCTGTGACAAATGGGTTCGGCTACTTTAAAGTTAAAGATTGTCCAAAGCTATCGAAACAATCTTCTTGGGGTTCACAGTTTGGGTATTCACCATAAGTGGAATTCTGGATTCCTAGGAAAGTTAATGTCATGGAGTGGAAGGCTTCTCTCGATAGACTTGCAACACCCTAATCTTATGGCTCATGGTGTTGTTCTTCCCTCCTCTAATTGTCCTTTTTGTGACTCGGACTCTGAGGACTTCGATCATGTTTTGGTTACATGTGATAGGGTGAGTGGGGTTTGGAGAAAGGTGTGGAGTTGGTGGAATCTTCCTCGCCCGTTCTCATTCCCTCCGCTTTCTATTGTCGAGGTTGCAAAAGGGAGTGTCAATGTCCTAGGTGGCCCGAATCTTGTAAAAGCTATGAATTGGTTTTCCAGATTATGGGCTATTTGGAATTGGAAAAACCATCTATTCATGCCACGGGGGATGACACTGAAACAATCAAGAATGATGACTATTTCCGGGTATCCAACGTATGGCTAAGTTATGGATGTCTGCTCGTATATGCTTGAAGTTGAAGATGGATTGGCATTGTTGGGTTGCCAGGCCATTCGACTTATTTTCCTACTTGTATACGTAGGCTTTGCTTTGTTTTGTATTCTGGTTTGTGGCAGTCTTGCCCTCTTGGTTCCCTTCTATAGATTCTCTCTCGCAAGAACCTCAAACTTGAATGATGAGTTTAGAGCTGTGTCGGAAATTGGGCATAATGAAATCTATGGTGCTGATCTTGATTTGGCTGTACCATCAACGAAGCTGTATTGGATTCCAAGTTTGAATCTTTTGATGGCTTCGGGGCCGCACAGTGGTCCGTCTAGGATTTCGGGGACTATTAAGTTTTGGGATATTAGGTCTGGGGATGTTGTTTCGGAAATTAAGGAAAAAGTTGATTGCTTTTGCGGATATTACTGTTTCGGATGGCCTTTCGGCTGTTTTCAAGATTGGAATGAACTCAGGGGAGGTTTCGTATATTGATTTTAGGAATCTTTAGTCAGATAGTTCTTGAAATTGTCTTGGTGACTCGAGAAAATTGGCAAATGTTAGAAAAGAAGGGTTTGGTTGCAAGATTGAAAGCCATGGGAGTCAAGTTTTTTGTAGTAAAGAAGGTGAATTGGAGCTGTGGTCTGAGGCTTTGATGAGTTCATCGATAACCACGAGTAAAAATGGGAAAGAAGAACAAGTATTTTTTTTTTTTTAACGGCGAGTTAGTACAGTTACTAAGTTAGTTATTCGATTTCACAGTACTTACCAGAAGGTAGTCCCTGCCAGCCTCGAATAATAATTAGTGATTCGATTCCACAGTACATACCCCCTGCCAGTCTCGAATCGACGCATCTATGGGGCAGAACCCCACAGATTCCCACCTTGAAGGAAAACCCCCACGGAGAGATGGTAACAACCTCCCCAAGGACACCCTTGGTGGCCAACAGAAGAACAAGTATTTAAGAAGAATGTTTTGGGTCGGTCAAAGGATATTGGAGGAACTAGGATCACAAATCTAGCGATTGGTGGAAACAAAATGTTTATTACTAGGAAAGATCAGCAATGTGTCAAGGTTTGGCAAAGCTCTGTAAGAAGATCTTGATCATTTGAAGTTTCATATTTGTTGATTGTTTGTGTACATTTCTTTTACTTAGATGTGTAGAATCATGTGCTTGATCTCAATATTTTCATATGGTTACACCTACTCTTGATTGCTGATATTGATATGTATATATGTAGCATATGATATGTATGTGCCTATTATTTCTCAAATAAAACATCCCTTGCTTGCCTCAATGTAGCCTTCTAGCGCTAGTACTCTTCTTCTTTCAGTTACGTCCGTAAACTATTCACAAGAAAAGCGACGGAAATATAGAAATAAGGAGTATGTATACAAGATTGAATCACATACTAGGAAGGTTCTACAAGTAACTCAACTGCTTCACTAACTTATAACTAATTAGTCTGCACTCTACACATGTTTATCTACTTTTTTTCTTTTCTTTTTGTAAATGTGAGCATTGCTTGAGCTGTGTGGAGAGTAGTAGTAGGTGCAGTATGTATGTCCATAAATATCAATCTAACTTGCAGAGTTACAGTGCCTTTAAGAAAAAAAGCTAGCAGAATTCGCATCCAATGATAATATAAGAAACTGGAATTTTCAATCTGGACGTAACCTCAAACTTTTTATAATTTGGTGTTTTATGCTTGATAATATCTCACGTCCTCCTCTAATTAAGTTACGCTATTTCAAAGAGGAATTAACGAAATTCAGTATAGTGAAAACATGATAAGAAACCTAAGTTCTTGAAAGGGTATAAACTAGCTCGTTGGAAATCAAAGAATTTAACAATAGCACCAGAAACATAGAATTAAAGTGCAGATTCCTTATTTGGCCTTTTAGCGTGTGTCTTCTTAAGGATTTACCATTTCTAGTTGTTACATCATACCAAGTTTAATTTATGGATATTTAGAATATATTCTAGGTGAACGAGGCACAAAAACTGCGAGGTATGTGTTTGCTTAACGCAATATACAGAAAGTCAAGTTGGCATTTTCTAAATGCTAATTTTATGTCTTCATTGTACACTCAAAAGGTCATGAAAATATGGCGTCTATAGGTAATATTTTACTGTCATGTCGTGGATTAAGAAAACAACACAACAGAGTTAGGTTTGCAATTCCTTTGAAATTCGGGAGGACGAAAAGCAAATGTCACAATCTAAGTCTACGTGTGTACCTGGAAGGAACTAGGGGTGTTAGTCGGGTCGGTTGGTTGGGCTCGGGTCAGTTCGAGTCGGGTCAAGTGTAAAAAATTATATGCCCGAGCCCGACCTTATTTGAGTTCGGGTCAAATCGGGTCGGGTCCATTCGGGTTCGGGTCAGCCCCAATATGAGTAAAATGTACTAAAATTGCCTATTTATACTCTTTTAAATAGAAATTTTATATTAAAAAATATATAAAAAAATCCTTATCCGGGTCATCCGAACCCGAGTTAGACAAACTTTTTCAACCCGATACCTGACCCTATTTAGTATTCGGGTTTAGCCGAACAATTTTTTTGACCCGAGTAACCCTACCCGAATAGGCTCAATCGGGTCCGAGTCGGGTTTTTTTAACACCCCTAGAAGGAACACATTGGGGCTGTTTTTTTAATCCAAACTGTGGTCCAGTCTTCTTTCTCAGGAGCTATGGGCAAAGACCTTTGAATTGGAACTATATTTCTTAAGTGATCAAATGAAATAACCTTATTTGAGGAGCTTAAGAACTTAATGTGCTTTTTAAACGGTATTAAGTTATTGAAAGTGTTTGGATAAGCTTACTTTATATGACTTTTAGATGAGAATAAGCTATCAAGTATAAGCTTCGTTAATAAAGCTTCTAAAAGAAACATAAGCGATAAGCTAATTAGCTTAATCTTTTACAAAGTTTCTAACCATAAAGTTTAGCTTTAAGCAAAATGCATTGATCATATTTTCAATGCATGGAGTTTTATTCTAAAAATCTACAATTTATCTCAGGAATATAGTTTTCGTACTTATACTAACGCGCAAATAATTTCACCATTTTTTTACGGATACAAGTGCGTTACGGGTCAGCCTGGTCCTTTTTGTCCCATAACTCGCCTACTTTACTGGTGGGTATACACATCTCAACCAGTGAGCATTTATAGTTCTAAAAGTCTGAATGTATCATTTTCATGTCCAAAAGTAGTACGGTTTAAGGGCTTCATTGTGTGGTAGCAAACTAGCAGCATATACTATAAGTGCTTGGTTTGAAACCTTCTATAGTTGTTGTTGGCATGAATTAATTGCACTTGATATCTATATTGTGAGCTCATCATGAACTCAATGAGTGTTGGTTTAATTTACCATAGTACTGCATGCATGAGTTCAGGTCCCAGTTATAATTGTATCAATAATTGCTTCTGTTTTTAAATAGTACTTCAAGTTCAAATCATTCACATCGTTGCCGGAAGTATTGCTGTAAGCAGTCTTTTTATCCTCGGATAAACTAGTGGTAATGGTGACCTCAAGTAGCCACAGTCACCCCTACCGAAAACCGAACCAAACTTGACTTTTTACATCATATGCCTCTCTCTTTCTCATTGAAATCAACTTTGTATATGAAATTGGAGCCAGGATTTGAAGTTAAGAGAGGCTGAACTTGACGTAAAATTATACCTATATATATCACACAAAAAACGAATATTTTTAACCATCATACCCTAACACTATAATATGACTCAGCACCCGATAGTCACATTACTAGCTCCGCTCTTGAAAATTAGCCCGCGTGTTCCCTCGTTATCGTCGCTTTCAAATGTTTTGTAAAAAGACTATAAATGTTTTTGATGTAAACAAAATTCAAATAAATAAATATAAAGATATTCTTTTATTATTACCACGAATGTTGAAGCATACAAGTAACCAAAGTAGTGTGGTAGTGTGCATGGTTCATATGTAGTTTCTTGCAAGAAA
>BQNB010181470.1:0-12588 GCA_026074375.1 Tanacetum coccineum
GGTGGCCTTAGCTTCATCAGGTTCATCTTGATTCATTTTCAAAGAAGCAAATATTTCTGCAGTTGCATGCAAGCTACGGGACCACACAATTCTCAAACGAGGAAAATGTAGAGCGAGCAAAGATATCTTTGATATAATATTATAGGGTGTGACATCATCACTAATCTCACTTGTTGACTGCAAGATTTACCAATGTATTACAACAAACATATAAGAAAACCATGCATCCCTCTTCATAATCTGTTGAAGGGATTCGCATTTACCTGAAATGAGAAACTCTTGTCTTGTGAAAACTCGATTAAAAGAACAGGTATTTGGTAGTAACGTGACATCATTTCAACTTGGTGGTAAAGACGACCTGATGCAAAGCTATTAAAAAGATCTTGTATGCTCTTTCTCTCCACACATATCGTTGGTGACAAAATGTAATCTCCAACTTCTAGAGTTACCGGTATGATGTTCATGCCCTTTTGATGCAGCACGTTTGGAAGACTGCTCATAAACTCCCTCATATCAACTATGACCTGTAACCAACAATTCAAGGGCAAAAATAAAGTTTTTAGCATTTTGAATATTTAAACTAGCAACAAAAGTAAAGTCAGCATAGGATTAAGATTGCATACTTGCGTCTCTTTGCTAGCTTCCTTCTGTCCACCTGCCTTTCTAGTCACCATATTTAGTTTTGATGGAGATTCTGTCTCACTAGCAGAATTTCGACTAAGACCATGAGCGACCTGATATAATTTTTTACGAATTAGTAAACAGCTTTGAAAAATATAAACACAAAAGTTTACAAAGACTAAAGCACATGGGCAGAATTTAAACAAACCTGATCAACTGGCAGTATCATCATTGATTTTTGCCTTATGAGGGATTCAAATGCTCCATTTTCACGGCGTATACTAGCCTCAAACTTCTGTACTTCTGTAGAATCTTCATAAAATAGAAAATATACTTTCACCTTTTTTGAAGGATTTTCAGCTTTATATACTTCTATTTCTCGTACAAAAGCAATGTCAGGATGGTAAACAACAATTGCAGATGGCTTCAAAATGTCAAGCACTTTTTGACCACTTTCATATGCATAGAAGTGCACCGGAGGAATCCATTTATCACTTCCAGATGTATCCACATGCTTCTTGAGAAAACTGGCACCACTAGTTGTGTTCTCATTGGCCGGTATTATTTCAACTTCTTTGTCTTCATTAGCAGAGGAGGGTCCAGGTTCATTAATCAAAGCTGCCTCCTTTTTATTTTCATCATCTTTTTTAATGGAAACGTTTCTAGACGATCTCGTGTTCTTGCCTCTTGACTTTCCTTTTCCTCGTCCTTTAGTGGTTACACAATTTTGAGGATCATCAATTATTTCAATTCCTTTTTGGGCTTGTTTGCTTATTTCGGTTGCTGCTGCTAAGAGTGCATCATGTTCTTGTGTTATTATGCTAGTACTACCTTCTACTCCCTTGCTAGGCGTCGTAGGGACCTCTGCGTCAAGAACTCCAAATCCTTTATGTTTTTGGTTTTGGGTTTTGTTCTTGTTACATTTTGGTAAGGCATGCAACTGCACCTTGCTCAACAAGTATTTCTCCCATTCCCCTCGCATGACCTTAATAAATGGCAAGAAAACATACAATAAGCAGATTTAAAAAGCAAGTTACAAAATACATGTAATAAGTAATAACTGATTTCCTTGTGGACAATGTATCAAAATTTGAGAATCACCTTATTTGGGCTGCTCTTTATACACACTCTTCAAGCTGCACGCAAGAGTGTTCATCTTTGCATGCAACTAAAACAATGCTATTATCATCCTGAAAACTTTCGGTAACACATTCATCAGCTGATGTAGCTTGCTTCTGCCTTTCCGCTTCTATTTCTTCAAGAATTTCCTGTTTAGACAAAGCAAAAAGTGAACATAAGACTGACTAGTCAACCTATAGCCATTAAACAGACATTAGACAGATCAAAAGTTGGATTTTTGTAGCTATTAAGCAGACATTAGATAACTCAAAAGTGGGACTCACTCACTCACACGCAAGACCTTCCACTTTGGTGCCTCCACCAAGACTTCCTCCAAAACTACTTTACCAT
Source organism: Tanacetum coccineum (assembly GCA_026074375.1). Lineage (NCBI taxonomy): Eukaryota > Viridiplantae > Streptophyta > Magnoliopsida > Asterales > Asteraceae > Tanacetum > Tanacetum coccineum. The sequence goes on from BQNB010181470.1 coordinate 2,092, forward strand.
TGGTGTTCGTCGCCTGGGAATCTACATCAAAACAGAGAAAATTGTTACACCTACATGAAAATAATAAGAATCAGAAATTATGCTAAAATGCGAAAATATTACTAAATTTTGGACACTTCAGAATTAGTAAAGGTTGCGAGAGATGGGAACTTATAACACGTAATATATAGATATTCACATCACTAACATTTAAAAACTGAACACAAGATCCTCACCTTCTTTATCCTTGTTATTAAAATCCAACTTCCTCTTTTTGGATTTCACGCTCTTAGTTGGGGTAGTTAAAGTTTCACCATTTGACCTCCCAAAGTGATAAACCCGTTTTTTTGCGTACTCAAAGATCTTATAACTGGACTCTGCAAATATCCATACACTCTCAATGAATCCAGATACTTTAAATAAGTCACTGCATCATACCTGAACCAAAATAAGAATATCAGCAAGTCAAAACGCTGTCACGTAACCTATGATTGTAAATGTTTCAATCCGCAATACTAAAAGGACAGTTAGCTGAGCCAACTGACGTGCTGTCTCCTTTATCTATTAAGACAAAGGCTACTTAAAATGTTGACATCAATAGCATCATAATATAAATATGTCTTGAGTAATACCTAACAAGATATTCCAACAACTTCTGTAAGGTTCTTAGATCAGAGACAAGCTGCTTAGTTTTCTTCCCCAACGTATGCCAAATTGGATCCAACTGCCGCTTCACAATCTCATCAAATGACTTAAACAAGCCATTCTCCACAGTTAAATCCTCCACATCAACCTTATTAGTCTTCCTCATTTCCTTTAAGCAAGCATCCATCACCTCAATTATAACACCTCGTATTTTAGGTCATTGTATGACATTATGTAATTCATAATTTATTTTTAGGGTTTTACGCGTTTGCTCTTAAACCGTAAACGTTAAGTTAAATCGCGTAAACTGAAAATGATCATTCAATGTAAACGGGCATTAAACGATTAAATGTTTGCATCAAGCAAGTGTTATATGATTATTATGAGGATAATTAATGACTTTGTTCATCTTATTTTTATCGGCTACGTAAAATGCTTACGTTTCATAATAAAATACGTTTAGGCATACCCGGAAGTTCTAAAACCTAACTACGCCTAAACAAATACCCACGATTATACCCAATACTCAAAATAATCAAAAATTACATCATATATATATATATATGCCGAAATTAAGAGGATTGGATCAAGTATTCATCACTTATAAAGAATATCTAGATATTTCATAAAGGTACTCTTACACCTTTTACCAACTAGTCATGTTAACTTAACCTAGGGTTAGAAAGTAACCATGGTTAAGTTAGCAAGATATTTATACTATAAATAGCCATGCATGCATAAGTAATCTTTACCTTAAATCTTTACATGCAAAATTCATATTATTTCTCTCTTTTACAAGTCCAAAACCCACGGCCAACTTAAGCCACCAAACAAAATCCACACTTTGATTTTCTAAGTTTATACAACCCTATACACAACATACTTAAGGTATTCTAAGGTGTTGGGAAGCATGGTTCATCATTTTAAGTAAGAAGAAGAAAAAGGAAGATTAGGGTTTTGAAAAACTAATCTAAGGGTTATTAAGCTTGGAAGCTTTGTTTTTGACTCTAAACAGGGTTTAGAACTTATTTTCCATCCTTACATCATCACTAGGTTTTCTTAAATTCTTTATACTTTTTTTCTTATGATTTTAGTATTACATGTTAATATAGCCATAATCACACTAATGAATTTGAATATGTAAAATTGAGTTTTTTATTTGACGTTTATCAGTTTTTTACACTTATTCTTTATATGTACATATGTCCTATATATCATGGAAAAGTAACGATAAAAGTTTGTTTACTTATAGATTAAGTATAAACATGTTTATGTTAAATAGGGTGTTATAATGTTTCTCTTAAAAATTCACATATGAAAAAAGTATGAATGTTAAAAGGTTAAACTTGTTACAATGAAATTATAAGGACTAGGGATGATATTAACCTTATTATAAGTAACCACATATGTAAAAATATCGGTTAAAAGAGTTTTTTATTAGTAAACTATAACTTAAATGATACATAAAACAAGGTTTTTATAAAGAAACTTATATGAAGTACTTAGGAGGTGTCAAATTCGAATTCTTGGACAGTAGGTTATGATGTTTTATAAAATTTAATACGCTCGTGACGATTTCTATAATGATAGAAACTCGAAAAACGATCTATAACGAAAAAGATACGTTAACAACGAGTCTTACGATATAAATACTTTTATAAACTATTTTTATAAAAGTTACTATCATTACAGCAACTTTGATTTAAAACATCTCAAATATGATATAACTTTTGTTAAGAGATCGTACACGCAAGAAATCGTTCAAAACGGAACTATTACGGAGTAAATTACGGCATTTTCGATAATTAAAGTTTATAAAGTAATTTTATAATTTGAACAGTAAAATCACTATTCATCAGTGGATTTATCTTTATAAAATATAATACCTCTTTTAATAACAAAAACGTACTCGAAGGAATCACTAAAATCGGGATTAAAACGAATAAGTTATTACGATTACAAGTTTACGCTAATTAAAGCCTAAAACGAACATAATGAGCTGTCTTGAACAGTAATTTTCTTTCATCGCAGAATCTTAAAAACTTGAAAATGTAATATTTTGATCGCTCGTCTTACTACGAAGACGTGGACGTAAGAAACGCGAGCAACGGGCTTAAAACGACCAAATTAGGTCATTTTTACGAAAAGTATATTTATAAACGTTTTCACTTTATAAATATTATTTTTACTAAAACGATTAGTCGGTGATTATGCTATATAGAATATTGAGTGGTTATCAAAGTGCTATATTACTAGGGAGTTTCATAATGAGGCCTCTTCGGATGGCGTATCGATGAGTTGTTGGATTTACGATTTAAAGTGTCCTAAACTCCTCGTACGTCATGTCATGACCTCTTTATTTATGATAGCCCGAACGATAGTACGATGTAACAACTATAAGATTTTATTCAAATGTTGTTAATTAAAGTACTCTGTACTTATACGGCCTTAATTTAAATAGGTTGCATTTATCGTCTTGCGTGACGTTTTATCTGTGATTATTTGAGCTATCTGTACTCAAGGTGAGTTCATAGCCCCACTTTTACAGTTTTACTGATTTGATATTATTTGGGGTGGAAACATGCTTGTTTTATAAATAATGGAGCAAGTGTTGAAAGTAATATATTGATTATGTGTTTGCCTAAGTAGCGATACCCCTCTGAGCCATTATTCATGAAACTGTTAATTGACATAGATGTAGTTGTGAATTACATTATTGAAGCGCGAATGAATAAATAGATCTTTTGGATTTACTCCCCGTTTGGGTGATTAGCTATCATTAGAAACGAACGTTGACATGTCGGACTTGGTTGTTGGGTTACAACATTGTACGGTGGCAAAATAAATGCTATAATAGCAAATATAGGTTGAGCTTCGGTGTCATCGTGCTATAGTGCAACAAGAATCTGTTTTGTGATTGGTTGGCATCTGTTGTAACATCCACGGGAAATTCTTGCGGTCCTGGCATAATTTAATTACTTAAACCTATGAAATCCCCAACATGTTGTTGACGTTTTAAGCAATTTTTCAGGAGGGCATTAGGCACGCGAGATGCCAGAGATGCTTTGGATTATGTTTTTGAATTGTACTGTTAAAGACTTAGAGAATCAGGTTTTGGGGAAATCTTTGTTGTCTTTTGTAATTATGAAACAAAAAGAACAAGTTAAAGCTATAAGCTTTTGTAATTTGTCTTGATTAAATCCAATGTTCCATCTAAACGACTTTTTGTGTAGTTCATTATATATATTCTTGTGTTGTGATTTTTTTTTAAAAGTAACATGCCCCAGATCCTTATTCGCTGCGACCACATTTTGGGGTGTTACACAATCTGTTTCCTATACCAACCAAAACATACCTAAGCTGCTTCTCATCAACCCAACACACCTTGTTGCTCATTTCCAGACACAACGCGCCCTTATGGTTGTTTTAACACAACCAAACGCACCCTGATGGTGCAAACGTCAAACCCAACGCACCCTAGGTGCAGTATAATAAACCAACCGCAGCCCTCAGCTGTTAAGTTTACAAAACCAAACGGACTTGTGTGGAAATCAACCAAAAAGCACCTTGGCTTGGTTACATAAAACACAGACCCAAAAGGTGGCGGCTATGGTGGTTTTGAAGGTTGGTGGAAGCGTTCCGACCGAACACCACCTTATGGTGGTGGTTTCGGTGATAACCATCAACCAACGAACACCCCTTTCTTTGATTACAACCAATAAAACAAACACCCCTTATAATATTGTTGTGGTGGTGGCTGTCGTCGGCATCAAAAAGAGGGGGGAATATGGCGCGTGGAGGCGTGTGGTAAAGAGGATCAGGTAGATCGGGCGATGAGGAACATCTTTGGTGTTGGCCGGAAAACTCGCCGAAAAAGTTTTCCGGCGGTCGACGACGGCGACGGCGATGGTCGAGTGGTGGCCGGCGGTGGCCGGATTTTATTAGAGAGGGGAGAGAGATAAAGGTGTGTGTGTTTATATGAGATGGAAATGAATTTTTAATATATAAATTTTATATATATAAAAAAATTTATAACTTGAAATGATAATACCCAATAGTCTAGGGTTCATTTTGTAAATTTTTAGTATAGTTTTGATAACTATCGGTTCGGGACTCGTTTGAGCCACTTATCGGACGATTCAAAATACGAAACTTGCGCCATTGTTTTCCAAATCATTTTTCTGATAAAAATGAGTATTCACTCGACTAATTTTCGTAAACGTTTTATAAAATTTATTTAAAACGTTTATTATTTATTTTGTATATTTCCGATAAACTTGTCCGTAAAATGATCATTTTACTCGAATATTTGCGTCTTCAACAAACGTCACTGAATAAAATGTTAAATAATTTATATATAGTCTTATTTAATAAACGTGATTAATTAAATGTAAATTTATTCATTTTTGTGCGGTGCCGTTATAGATTCTTAAATCTTGGAGGGCATTTAAGTCTCCTTTCTGGACTGTTTCGGGTCTCGGTCTAACTAAAAGTTGTCAGGAATGTCGTTTTACATCAAATTGCTTTAGAGTCTGAATAATGAAAACGTGATTTAGCTACTCGTTTTTGATAATTCAACCTAGGAATAACTTATATCTCCTTTAAAAATTCCGAAAATTCTCGGATGTTACAGATGTTAGTTAACAACTTGAACTCTGCTTGGTTTTGTGAATTTCAAAGTCTATGAGTCGATTAAATTGAAATATCCACCTATACTTAATCCTTTATTAAAAGCTTTAGGAGCAGGTTTGAACTTGCTATCTCATGATACATCACTATATTTGAGTGTGTTGTTTTTAGAGATGTAATATATTAAAATTTTGTGCAGATTTATATGCTTTGACAATGTCTGTTGATGCTAAAGACCAAGCAAATGGAACAAATGACGAAGAGTATACCTACTTCCTAGGAATGAACCAAGAGTTGGAGCGTCATCTAAGGGAAAAAGATGCATCAAGGACAGAAAAGGTCTGGATTATATAATCAATCATTTTCTTAAAGCTAGATGATGAAATAAGCTATTTTCTGTTATTAACTTATTTTTTATCTTATATAACAGCTGACAGAGCAGAAGGTGTCCAAAAGGAGGAAGCAATACGGATTACTGATTTAGTTATATATTTAGAGAAATCTACAAAGAATGTTATGAATAACTTTTTCTTGCTTCACTTATTAAGACAACATAAGAGGCAATTAAGAGAGCCAAATCCTTGAAAGAAGACAAAGGCATTGGAACTTTCAGGTCTGAATTGAACTTTAAGGTCTCCAGAACTCGCATGACGCTCGTACGAGCTATCTTGGGTTCTATGCTGATGGCAGTGCCTTGTGCACATAAGTTGGGATTCGAGTCTCAAGTTAACCAAAATTTCTATCATCGTATTATATTTTATGCATTTAAACTATTACATATATTATGACCTGAGAAATATAAGTCAACCATTACATATATTTAGTGGGCACCGAAAACCTGTTTCATATGTAAAAATTTTGTCCGACATTGAGCTCGCTTCTGCGTCTACTGATTGCACGTTACACTTGTGGGAAGTCAAGGAAAATATGCCGGTAAGACCATGTTAACCTCAAAATATTGAGTCGAACATGAAGTTCGTCCATTATGTATTTTAGTCTCGGTCAATCAATTAGTTAACGTTGTAATAGGAAAGTATCGGGAATCGGGCTCGATAGTTAATCTTTTTCATTTCTAAGATATTTTCTAAATAATATCTCTAATTTCTCTCTCAACTCTCTCTCCTCTTTCTCTCTCTAAATCAACTCACTTTCTTTATCTATTTTCTTGATCGATTCGTGGTTTGTTATATGAAGTGTATGTGTTAATCGGGATCCTACAATTGGCATCAGAGCATCAAGGGTGGATTCGTGTTTGATTTGTGGTTGAAAATCATCAAAAAATTTGTGGCTATTTTTTTTGTTCGAAAAATACACCAAGAAATGATCAAAGATTGTCTTTGTTTGTGGTTAGATGTGTTTAAAGATTTGTTCTTTCGGGCTAGAACTATCCCTTCATCATTACTAAGTGGTTTTAACATTTTCATGGCTTTCAAGCATGGTTGATGATTTTTTTATGGCTGCGTTTTGACTCATGAAGGGGTGATCTGATTGCGTTTTGATTATTTGAAGGATGCGTTTTGGTCATTGCGTTTTGATTATTGAAGACTGCGTTTTGAAGATTGCGTTTTGGGTCATTGCGTTTTGATTATTGAAGACTGCGTTTTGGTCACTGCGTTTTGGTTATTGCGTTTTGATTATTGAAGACTGCGTTTTGCCTAATTGAAGACCCTTATTGCGTTTTGCCTAGGGGAGACTCTGTCCATTTCATTTCTTGGTTGCGTTTTGTCTCAAGAATTGACTGCGTTTTGTCTAAAAACGCTGCGTTTTGTCCATTGAAAACCATTGTTTTGAAAACCTAATTTCCTAAAAAAAAAATTGATCCGCGCATCAGGTGGTATTTGACCGAATTTGGGAATCTATTAATCATTGTCTAAACATAACCTAATCAATAAACACAACAAAACAAAAGGACTTAAAAGGACTATAATTCAACAAACACACATTAATATCAATCGATTATTCATCACGGTTTGTTATAGTGATTTTGTAAATCCCGGTAATTCACTTATCGGTTTTAATCGTACGTGTAAAATCCGTTGAAGTGAATTGATACAAGACCCAACTTCAAATCACATCACATCCATTAGATCAACAACTTTCACACATCATAAATCAAAACCATTCATTCATCATGTCTACTCCAGTCACTACATCCTCAACAGATAGTCAAATGCATAATAATATCATGGCAGCTGGTTCAAAAGATTGTCCACCAATGCTTGGACCAGGAAGATTGATCGGTTCCAAACTACACCTTAAAATATATATAATATATAATAAAATATAGGATATATATAGTAAGAATGTCAGAAACGAAGTCAATAAAACGAGAAGTTTGTATAGATATGTTCCCGGTCGTTTATCCACGAGCTGATGGAGATCGATACAATCGAAGATTTGAGTTTGAAGGAGAGAATTGGTTTGAGAGTGTGGAAAAGTCAAATTAAATAATAACAAACTAAAACGTTTAAGAAAAAATCCTAAAATTACGAAATTAAGCTGAAAAACGGAAGACGATCCGACAACGGGGGGAAAAAACTAAAATTTTAAAAATAACTACGAAGGAATTATTACTTCTAAAACTACTTAGGGAACAAATAACGAAGAATGAAAAAGACTAGACCGAAAACGGAGTTCGTTTGACCAAAAAACGAGTCAACACAAAAACCGTACCCGGACCCCGTTCTTTAAAAAATGGAAAGTTGTAAAAATGATCCTACGAAAATTTTTAAATTTTTTCTACAAACTATATGACAAAAGAAAATTTTCTAAAAAAGAAAAATATTTTTTTGATAATTTTTGTATTTTTTTATGAATTATTTAAACTTTTAACGAAATTAAATTATAAAAAATATTAAACTACTTCGAAAAATTCTGAAAATTTTACTAAAAATTCTTTACACTATAACATTCCTACGAAAAATAAGAACAAAAAGTTTGGCTTAAAAATAAGCCCGAAAATAAGCTATAACAGCTTATGGGCTTATTAAGCCAAAATGTCTATAAGATGCTAAGCCCTTGAGACTATAACAGAAAAGTCCCAAGGGCGCAGCGGTGAGGGTGTGTGTAAGAGGGGGATCGTATCGAGAGGTCTCGGGTTCGAGTCTTGCTCACCCGGACCTCTTGTCTTTCCCTCTTTTTTTTTCGAAAACTTAAAAAAGCAAAGTTGTTAAGCTCGTGGGGCTTAACAACTTTGTTAACTACAACTTTTTACGAAAAGCTGTCAATAAGCTTAAAAATAAGCTTAAAGTCGACAGAATGCTTAAAGGGCTTAAAAGCAAAAAGATGCTAAGTCATTTGGCACCTTATGGTCGAATAAGCTAAGATTGGACTAAAATAAGCTAAAAGGAGTCTAAACTAATCTAATAAGCACTAAGAAGCTAAAAAATTAACACTAAATAAGCTTAAATAGCTTATTTGGACAGAAAGTCTAAAGCAAGCTTAAAAGGCAAAAAGAGCTTAAGTTTGGCACTTAAATAAGCTAGCAAAAGGGAATAAGCCAAACAACTATCTATACTATCTTAAATAAGCTACTAGGACACAAGTGAGCTTATGAAATAAGCTCAATAAGCCAGAAAAGAAAAATAAGCAATCCTTACACTAACTAAGCTAAAAACAGTCAAGGGGCTAGTTGAGGCTTAAAATTAAGCCATCAAATAAGCCTCTTAAGGTCTGAAACTTAAAGGGCTTATCAAGGGGCTTATAGACTATCAAAATAAGCCAAGAAATTAGACTGTGGTACACTAAAAGCTAAAGCAAAGAGGGCTTAAAATCTCCCCTTTGCACCAGGGGAGATTTAAGCTTAACTAAAGTGGCTTATTTGACAGCTTTCTAAAAGCTGTCAAATAAGCTTGAAACTAAAAAATAAGCTTGAACAGCTTAAGTCTACTATGAAGTAGACTTGTGCACCAATTTTTGACTTTTAAAACTCATTAAAACTTGCTGAATTTGTAAGGTGAATAAGGCTTAAAGTCTTTTTAAAACTGTTATAAAAAAGGACTTGGGTGTTTTTGACTTAACAAGTCAAAAGACCCAAGGTGTTTGCAGCCCCTTTTTTAACACCACAAAACACACCTTTTTGACACTTAAACTCACACTCACAAGTGCTTATTCAAATAAGCACTTGTGGTATTCTTTAAAAAATCACAGTTTCAAAAAATGGTTTTAGAAAACCTTGGAAAATAATTTCAAAACCCTGGAACTTTTGAAAACAGCTAAATACAAGCTTAAAACTTAAGCTTAATCAAACTAAGTTACCTCAACCCATGTTTAAAACCATTTTTACCCGTTTTGAATGTTATCCCAAACACCCCTTTACCAATGCTGTCCCAACTTTATTATACTTAAAAACTGTTTTAAAAACTAAACCAGCTAAATCCTTTTATCCACTCACACTAGTTTTCACCTAATTAAGCTACTTTAGAACTCAAACCTACAGCTTAAGTGTAAAAATAAGCTAGTTTCTCTCCTAGCCCTTTACACTAACAATGACAGTTTTAAGAGATAAACTGAGATTAGACAAAGTTTATTTAATAAAAACTTAAAACAGCTAACTAACAAGCCTAAAAAATATGTTTGCAAGGAATTGAACAGGAATTAAAAGTAAATAAGCTAATGTTTTAAGCTAAGAATATGAAAATTGAGAAATGAAACCTTGATTTTTTGTAGTCTCAGTCACAAGCCACTCCTGTAGAGTGAGTGGCTTAAAATCATACACCTAAGTACAATGATTAAGTATTGCTTAAAATGATTAAGTACAAGCTACAAGAGACAAAGTACAAGTAATTAAAACCGAATTTGAAAAACGTAAAAGAAAGAGCTTAAAAAATACGGGAAATTACAAACTGAAAATTAAAAATTCTAACTCTACAAACTACTTGTTCATCTCTCTCTTTTATAGATGTCCCAGGGGTCTTCTTGTGTTTGTGTTGTGAGAGGTTAAAGCCCAAAGCAATCCCAGCCTTTAATTTCCATTTGTGCTTCTTTGGTTTCATCATAGCCATCGAAATAAGTCTTGGGGAGTTGTGGGATTGCCAAATGGGATTAGGGTTTTAGTGGAGGAGGGGGGAAGTGATTACCCATGGTGGTGGTGATAGTCTACAGGGTAAAAATAGGTTTGTAAACCCGTGAGTTGTTTTTGGGGGGAAAACAATGGCGGGAAAAGGGGTTATGAGGGTTGGGGGTGACAGGGCAAAAGGTTTAGGGTTTTGGCAACATTAGCCCCTCATGGTGTTAAGTCACTTT
>BQNB010181473.1:0-12588 GCA_026074375.1 Tanacetum coccineum
CTAGGTATTACTTGGAACTATGAATTATTCAATTAGCTACTGTGATTTCATTTTACCTATAAAAATGATTATAACATGTACATTATATTATTATATTTATAAACATGTGTAGTACTAAAGGCCATAGCTAAAACTTATACTTATTTAGCCAATAATGAACCAAGTAACGCTTCTTTTTATATAAATATTAATATAAGCTATAAGTTGTACCAGTTTAGAATCAAAGTTTTGAAAGCCATTATTTACAAGATTTTAGCCATCTACTCTACATTCCTCTTGTATGTTCAGCTATAAACAAAAAGAAAACAGATTCATGCATAGCTTCTTTTTCTTTAGTCCTAACGCACATATTTGGAGCATGCATGTATTTACGTATATATATATATGAACGGTTGAATAATGACTCTTAAAAGCAAGTAACCATTACGAGATTAATTAGCATGAATATTTACTTACGCATGATCCCATTAATTATTTCTACCTTTATGTTAGTTTAATAGCTATATATGAACATACATGCATGTTCTAATATATGTGTAATTCACAACCAACTTCCCATAATGCACCCACCCATACCGAGTTAAACTTGATTATTATTTTGCCTTATGTCAGATTCGCAAAATAGTACTTCAGAGGCTCATAATACGTATTTATTGGCATTAGATTGTGATATTTACAAGTTTAGAAAATAAAACTGGAAAATAAACTAAAACAGATACGCAGTTATTAAGCAAATAAGCAAAATCTGAATTAATGCATAAAAGGAAATGGAAATGGAGTTATAACAGAAAAGTACAAGGGCGTTACTGGTTAAAGCATTGGTGTGTTGAGAGGGAGGTCACAGGTTCGAGTCCTGTGACCTACCTTTTTGGTAAAACATTTTATTTAATTTTCTTTTTGAATAAGCTAAAAATAAGACAAAAATAAGCAATTTTAAAAAAAGGACTTTTTGACAAATCCTAACAATAAGCTAGAAAAAGCTACTTAAAAAGGTGACAATTAGAAAGCTTAATTAAGACTTAGGCATACCTAGCTTAAACTGATTTGCATTTTAAGACTAAATAAGCTAAAGGTAGAACAAAATAAGCTAAAACATATATTAACCTAACTTAATAAGCTATAAAAGCTAGAAATAAGCAAAGAAAATAAGCTAAAAATCACCTAAAAGGCATTAAGACAGGATACTAAGAAGGCTTTTAAGGGCTAATATCACTACTTTCAAGCTAAGACTTGAGAGCTAATAAGCAATTAGAAAAAGCTATAAAGTAAAAACAGATTTAGACCTAGACTCCAATTACTAAAATAAGCTAGAGAAAAGCAAATAAGATAAGAAAATAAATTAGAAAAAGGCAAATGAAAATAACAGATGCTCTACTTTTTTTTGGCCTTTTGGATTGAAATGGCTAATTTGCAGCTAACTTTTAAGACTCAAAATCTAATTTTAACCAATTAAAAACTAAAAACAGATGGAACTTACCATGTAATAAGCTAAATCCAACAAAAATTATCTTAAATGAAGCTATGAATCAACCTCAAATAATATGCTTAAACAGACTATAAAGAATAAGCTTAAAACCTTCACCCTACTTGACTGTTTTTTAGAACAATAGACTTCAAAAGCTTTACTTAGCAAAATGACTCCAAATCAGATTCAAATTGATGCTTATAGAACTCACATTGATCACTAAAACATATCTTAAGCATACTTTCACAAATAAGCAGTTTGATACCTCATTTAACTAGCAGACTTGCACTATTGGTAAACAAGTTAGAAAAACTTAACAAAACCATATTTAAACTTATGAAAACTATATTTATCAAAAGTGCTTGACCCAAACACCCCTTTAAATCTAGAAATCCTATTTTTAAACTAAATTAGATCATTATAAGCTTCAAACTATGAAAACAGATTAAGACCAAAGGAAAACAAAGGCAAATAAGCATAAACTAGGGAGAAATAAGCATTTAATAATGAGCTACTCTAATAAGCCGATTTAACTAATAAATGGACAGTTTTAACTAAAATCCAATCTAAACTAATACTAATGATGAAAACCCACTACAAAAAAAGGTGGCTTTTAAGACCTTTTCCTGTGACACTTTTTTAGGTAGCGTCATAAAAACACATCTAATATGACGAGTTAGTTTATGAGTCCTATTATCATGGAACCTCATAGGACATTTCATGTATTGGTCTTATTAGACGAGTTTAATAGGACACTTACTCATCTGAGTCTCGTTATGATATAACATAACACGACACTTGCTATGTAGATCCTATTATTTTAAGTTTTATAGGACTCTAAGCCGTAGAGGTCATATTATATATAATCTAATATGACACAGTTATATGCGTCCTATTAGATTCGATTTTATAGGACACTTATATGGTTTGGTCGTATAATGAAGATTTTTAATGTGACACTTGGTATACATGTCATATTAAATAAGTTTTATAGGACACTTATATACTTTGGTTTTATTATGAAAGAAACTTGATACGACACTTGAAATTTTAGTCTTAGTATCGAGTACTAGTTCGTTGGTGTCTTACTGTATTTTACCTTCTAGAACACCTAACCTATATGAGTTCTAACACATTTGATATACGTTGTTATTATCTTATTTTACAAAACTCAAAAGTATTACGTAGAATTATACGTTGTGTTACTCATTTTTTATAACAAGACCTACACAACACTTCGAACCATTTACGTTGAAAGGGTCATTTGACCCATTCAACTCAACTGTAGGCATGAAAATGAAAATTCCGTTGAACTCAAGTGAAGCTTCGATCACTGAGTTTAATATTCAACTGTGATATTTCAGTTCTATAGTCAAGCCAAGCTTGGCAAGTTCGTACTACGTTGGGGAATACAAATATATAGCGGTTACATGAATTTTTTCAAATGAAAAATCATTACATGATTTGACTTTGTGTGACAATCTAAACACAATTTTGTGTAGACCAAATGACCAAAATGTCAAGCATCGTAACACGTTAATATAAAAAAATGTGAAAACCTGTATTGTAATTGACGCGGGTACATCCTAAATCTAATAAATAAACATTCAAATTTAATTAGTTTATTGTTTATATTGAATTACTCATCATAAATCTCAAACTTAATGATATAAATTTTGATTATTAAAAATTTGATCAATATATCATTAGAGTATAGGGTGTCGTAAGCCGTGACTCAAGTTTTCCCCCAAAAGCCACCCTACGGCGTCGCCTCCACATCGTGGGTGGCGTTTTCGTGTCTTAAGCCGTTATAGCCAGCCGAAATGATCCGGAAAAACGCAGAACGACAATGTCAGAGACCACATCGTGGCTCGCGTTTTTGCATTTACATTTATTTTTCACGACTGCACCATGTGATGTTATGAAGAGATGAGTGTTTTTAGTGTTATGAGAAAAAGTGCTGATGTGGCAATATTTTCTCCATAGCTTGAGCACGATGGCTCAACGACACCTTATGCTCTTACTATTTTACATAAGTTAATTGTTATTCAGAATTTAAAATAGTAATAAATGAATTTTTTTAACTCTATTATTTGTTAATGGACAATAGTTTTAAGAAGGTGAAAGTATATATTAATTTCTTACTCCAAATTTTTTAACACACCAAAATTTTCAATCTCCCTTCTTTTCATAGTCATCCCGCTCTCCCGCCCCTTGTTTTTTTTCCTAATATTAAAACCCTAAAACTTCTTCCACTTTAATTGGCGCCTCCATTTCTCATCTTTCACTTAGATAAAACTGTGCACAAATAACAATAAACACCAAATCATCTACTACGTATTATTTTGCTTTTTCTGCACGAGTTCATTCCAAAATCACGTTTAATAAGGTATGTAAACATCATTTGATAATAATTTCCACGTGATTCTTGTTTTATGGTAGTACTAAACATTATTAAAATCTTTTTAGATCACACAAGCCAATTTATTGTAAAACCCAAAACAAGGATTGAAATTGGAGCTCGACGTTCGTTGCTTATTTCATTGTTAACATTGTATATTGCATCATCAAATTTGTTATTTTGGGCATATTAGAGTTTAAGGAAAGAAACTATATGCAGTTACATGCAACTCTATTTATATGTGAAAAATACTACTTTAGCCATGCCATCCATGTAAGGTTTGATGACATGTGTAATAATCTATAATTACAAATCCATTGCTGTGATTGAAGTTTATTTATTTCAACCCATTTGATTTTTTTAATCCATTTATTATAGGTAATGGTGTTAGTTGAATATGATTCATTTTTTTAATTGGCAGGTACACTAAAAGAGCATTGGAGTTAAGTGTGATTTGGGTGCTCTAACTACAGGTCTGATGACATTAGGGACTAGTGAAATCAAACTCATTTGTATATTTTGGTCTTGGTTAAAAATTTGCCTTTGTAAAGGTAATATAAAATAATTAGTGGTTAAAAATTTGTTTCGTTTGCCACAACCCTTTTGTTAAGCATCTATATATAATTTGTGTTGATAGGGCCTATTTTTTGTATCAACTCTTTTATATGCATCAATATTGCAATGTTCTTAAATTAAACATCTTTCATAATTTGTAAACACAAATTGATGCCCCATACTTAATGAACCTTAGTTAATTGCACGCACGTTTTTGTGACATATAGTAACATGTTTTTTTTATACAACTGCAGAAGTGTTCTTGTGAAGAAATAAAGATACCACTTAATCTACTTGGTGGAGCACAATCATACGAGCTCTTGAGATAGGCATTTCATGAAAGTGAGAAAGAGCTCTGAAGTATGCTAGAGAAAGCTTTATGAAAGAAGAGACCAAGACGGTTTAGGTGCTCGTTATATATGTAGCAGTTCCCCTAGCCATCGCGTGTAATGATTACAACTGGTATTTTTTTTTAACATTTTCGATGTAGTGTGAAGATGATTTGATTGTGGTATATTGAATTTCTTGGTTTTATAGTTAAATAACAATTTTGTATTTTTTGTAATTAGGCGGTTTTATTTATAAAATTATATTTCCTAAAATTTCACAAACAGGAACATGTCTAATGTATGTATGTCACGACACTAAATTTGGTCTCAACAAGAAAATGTATATTAGGACCATTTTATTGCACTCAAATAAGAGTTAAGTTAACGCAACACACCATTTCGTCCTAAGAAAATACTTTTTAGGACGCATGAATGCATCGTAATACGTGATAGAAGATTAGTATATTTTAGAACACTTTAAAGCGTCCTATTAACTTGTCTATTGGGACACAAATTGCGTTGTATAAAACGCTTTATGAGACAATTTTTTTTGTTTCATAATATTGACATTTATTAGGATGCTTACATGGGTCCTAATATCTTTTACACGTTATACAAGGCCTTTATATGTGACACTTCTTTCATTAGTCCTATTATGCTAAAGGTCCTATAAAGTAACCTGATAGGACACTATTGGGTGTCTTATAAAACATGATTTGTTGTAGTGACTAGATATAAAAGACTTATTAAGCTAACATGAAACAGGTTAAGCACAATTAAAAGCAACAATAAGCATGAATAAGCAGATTAATAAGCTGAACAGAATTTAAGCTGAAAATAGAAATTGAGATCTTACTTGGTCCTTTGCTTAAACAAGGACTATAAATGCTCTTAGAGCTATTCTACAAGCTTCAGCTTGTTTAACAAGCTGGTAAAGTCGAATAAGCCCATCCCAATCTGGCTATTCTACAAGCTTCAGCTTGTATCCGACTGGCCCGTTTCAGACTCTTACTACTCCAACATCGGGATCCACGGGACGAAAGACTACTTTACCCCATGCTTTTGCTGCCGGAACATTACATGATCCAACTACAGATGCTTGGAATATGGATACAGGTGCGAGTTCTCATTTAAATAATTCTGTTACTAGTCTTAGTACAATTTTTAATTTGTACATATATCCGTCTGTTTCGGTTGGTGACGGTCACTCTATACCCGTCACTAATACGGGCCATAGTATTTTGCCAACTCCAACTAGATCTCTTCACTTAAATAATGTTCTTATCACCCCTCATATTGTCAAGAATTTAATATTTGTTCGTCAAATTGTTCGTGGCAATAATTGCACTATCGAATTCAATGCTTTTGGTTTTTCCGTTAAGGATTTCTTGACGCGTCAGGCGCTTCTCCGATGTGATAGCAAGGGGGATCTTTACCCAGTCACATCTCCATCTCCTATCCCTCATGCTTTCCTTGTTAGTCAACACACGTGACATCAACGTCTTGGAAACCCAGGGGGTGAAGTGCTGCGTCGTCTTGTTTCTTCTAACTTTATTTCGTGTAATAAAGAGAAGCCTCCCGTTCTTTGTCATGCTTGTCAGCTTGGCAAACACGTGAAGCTTCCTTTTGTTAGCTCTGATACTGTGATTAGTTCTTGTTTGACATTATTCACTCGGATGTGTGGACTTCACCCATTCCGAGTCTTTCAGGTTTTAAATATTATGTCTTGTTTTTAGATCATTATTCTCAGTTTGTTTGGGTTTATCCTTTGGTTAATAAATATGATGTTATGTCCAAATTCATGTTATTTCGTAATTATGTTCGTCACACATTTAAATGTGAAATCAAGGTCATTCCAATGTGATCATTGGTGGTGAATTCGACAAACTGTCTGCCTACACACCGTTTTTACGAAAATGGAATTCAGTTCCGCTTTCGTGTCCCAACTCTCAACATGAATGAGAAGTTCTGAACGATTGGTTCCGTACAAATTATTACCTCATTCGGCACCCTTCCTTTTTCAGCAAACCTTTTCACCATCTTTTTAGGTTCGATGGCTCTTTAATATGGCATTACAATTACTAATATCTTGCCCTTTCAACTGCAAAGTGCTAATGACATTCCATACACCCGTTTATATGGCAAAGAATTCACAACTACACCCTTTACGCATTTGTGGGTGTATTATGTTACCCACACCTTTATCAACTCTCACTAAACTTGAACACGTGCAACCCCCTCTTTTTTTTAAGGATTTTCCTTTCTTCATGAGGGCTTATGTTGCCTTGACCTACACACCAGCAAATAATTATTTCACGTATTGATCCCTTTTGATGATGAAACCTTGTTTTCCCTATGGCTCCACTCATACCAAAATCACGTACCCTTTATACCTTTGTTAGAAGTTTTACCTTTGATCTCACCCTACTCTGACAAATCCTGCCTTCTTTACCAACACCAACATATTGGGACAATATGAGCCCTTACCACACCAAAATACCACCGAACCCGCAGCCCAACAGTCCCTACTGCGGCCACACGAACACTCGCCTCCCATTACTGCGTTTTGTTTATTGTTCGAGACTAATCGTGGTTTTCCCACTGAGTGTCTTAATGAACTGTGTCTTCCGTCTTTCCTATTACCAAAAATTCTTATCGATATGCAAATTTAATGATCTAAATGGCAAATTTGATATGCGTGATGAATATACTGCGCTTATTAAAAAAAAAAATCTTTAGTACCTAGACCACCGGATACCAATGTGCGTTGTATGTGGCTTTTTGGCCACAAGTATTTGGCTGATGGCACGCTCAGTCGCTACAAGGCTCGTCGCTTGTGGCAAAAATGGTAGTACCTGTTGGAAGGTGTTGGATTTGGATGAGACATTTAGTCCGGTTGTTAAACCGGGTACTATTCGGATTGTTCTAAGTTTAGCTGCTTCTCGACATTGGCCGATTCATCAACTTGATGTCAAGAATACTTTTCTTCATGGGGATTTTTCTGAGACTGTCTATATGTATCAGCCTCTGGGATTTCGAGACTCTGCTCATCCTGATTATGTCTGTTTGATACAGCGGTCTCTTTATGGGCTCAAGCAAGCCCCTCGGGCTTGGTTTCAACGCTTTGCATCTTATATTACTCGGACTGGTTTTTCTCATAGTCGCTGTGACTCATCTCTATTTATCTACAGACAGGGGATTGATACCGCTTATTTGTTATTATATGTGGATGATATTGTTCTCACTGCTTCTTCTGAGGGTTTATTGCAGCAGATTATTGGCTTCTTGCATCAGGAATTTGCTATGACAGATTTGGGTCCTCTTAATTATTTTCTGGATATTTCTGTCACACGTGATTCCTCTGGTTTATTTTTATCTCAAAAGAAGTATGCTATTGAGATTTTGGAGAAAACACATATGGTTTCTTGTAATCCTAGTCGGATTTCTGTTGATACTGAGTCTAAACTGGGTGTTGATGGTGATCCGGTATCGGATCCGACTTTGTATCAAAGTCTTGCAGGTTCTCTCTAGTATCTCACTTTTACTAGACCGGATATTTCTTATGCAGTTCGGCAGGTTTGTCTTCATATGCATGATCCTCGAGAGCCTCATCTCTCTGCTCTTAAGAGGATTTTGCGATATGTTCAAGGTACTATGAATTATGGTTTGCAGTTATTTTCTTCATCTACCACAGATTTGGTTGCTTATTCTAATGCGGATTGGGCTGGTTGTCCCACGACTCGGAGATCAACTTCAGGGTATTGTGTATTTCTTGGCAACAATTTACTATCTTGGTTTGCTAAGCGTCAGCCAACGCTTTCTCGTTCCGGTGCAGAGGCAGAGTATCGTGGTGTTGCCAACGCTGTTGCTGAGACGTGTTGGTTGAGGAATTTATTACGTGAGTTACACACCCCTTTGTCTTCCGCTACGCTTGTTTACTGTGATAATGTCAGTACTGTCTATTTATCTGCCAATCCAGTTCAGCATCAGCGTACGAAGCATATAGAGATCGATATTCATTTTGTTCGTGATTTAGTAGTTGCTGGTCAGGTTCGTGTTCTGCATGTTCCTTCCCGTTATCAGTTTGCAGATATCTTCACTAAGAGATTGCCTTCAGCGTTGTTTGGGGAGTTTCATACCAGTTTGAGCGTCCGGTGTCCTTCCGCTCCAACTGTGGGGGAGTGTTAGTCCATAATTAGTCAAAGTCATTTATGTATGATTAGTCAAAGTTATTTATGTCATTCAAAGTTTATTATGCCAGTCAAATTAATAGTCATTAGGCTGGATGGAGTGGTGGTGGTAAACTCACCTGACACGTCAGCGCCACATCAGCTTTCTCTCTCCAAATAAAACTCACCTTACAACTCACCTTTCAACCGTAACAAGAACTCACCTTACCAATAAAACTCACCTTACTCACCCTTTTTTATTTAAATACTTTTATTCATAAACTAAAAAAATAAATATTTACGTAAACGTAAACGTACGAAATTAATAAAAACGTTAACTAAATTAAAAACTTTTATTCATAAATTAAAAACATTACAACACAGTTAAAAACCGTACATAGTAAATTAAAAACAATACATAGATTATTAATCTGTTTCGTATTCCGAATCAGTTTGCACTCCAAATTCCAAAATGAATAACTCACGTTCAGCTTCTTCTTTCTTAATTCTATCCTCCTACTCTTTTCCTGACTTCTTGTTGTTTCTTTAATGTTTCTTTAGTACCTCTTCATCATGAAGTAGTTGTTGATACTCTTTCTCAGTAAGAAATCCGTGAGTAATGAGAGATGTGGGCTTGTGCATATTTTGTTCAGATGAGGAACCACCCTTATGGGTTTCTGATTCGTGGTTTGGGGGTTTATGGTGTAAGTTTGTTGAAGGACTTTGGTTCTCGGTTGCTTTTTTCGGGTGCCGAGGATTGGCTTGGTGATTTCGATGGTGAGTTTTGAAATGGTTGTTTGAAGGTGTGGAGAAAAATTGTGAAATAGTTGGTATTTATAGTGGGTGAATGAAAAGGAGTTGGTATTTTCATATAACCAAATCATATTTGCCTCAATTTGTTTTTTTTTTTTTTTATCTATTTTTTATGCCTTTCGATTACATTGCAGATTTATATGTAATCTTTATCAGATTCTCGTTTCAAAAAAGCGTCGATTAAATTACGAGTCTCTTGTGGAATGTCATTGCATTTCTCGTATGCTTTAATGATACCATTTACTTTCTTATGATCTATATTTCTTTTCTTATGTATAAGATCTTGTTTAGATGCACTTGCATTGTCAAAATTGCACGGATAAACTCTCCAGCATCGCTTTCTGACGACCGCTTACTTCTGTGAAATTTAGTTTTTGAACTAAAGCGTGAATTTCATCGACGGTCTTTTTACATATTGTGTGAAAGTAACAAGCCATATTAATTTAAAAGTGGGAATAATTGTGTATAAAAAATAGGTGGAATTAAGTGCGGTTATTACATAAGTAAAAAGTGGGGTTTTAAATTTTTTATTTTATTTTATATAAAATGGTTACATTTTGGGAGGGGCCCACTATTTTTAAAACCCACACTAGGTGAGTATCTCACCGAATTGACACAAAAACATGCCAAAACTCACCTCACAAAAGTAACTCACCTCGGTGAGTTTTACCACCGGAGTGGCATAGTCCGGCGGCTGGGGGGGGGGGGGGAGGGGGGGGGGAGTCGCGCGCGACTTCATAAGCCACCGAGGTGAGTTTTGGCAAACTCACCTCCACTCCGTCCAGCCTTATGTGTTGGGCTTAAGCCCGTATTCTAGAATAGTCCGTACACTCTTATATATTGTATCAATTGTTTTGAGAAATGCAAGACACAAATTATATCTCTAAACCATTTCCTACAAATTTAACATTCATTTATTTATTACGACTTTCTACAAACGACCAACGAATGCGTCAAGTCTATAATAATGTGCTTAATGGTTAAACTTGAAGATATTTAGACGCAAATCAAAGACAGTTGACAGTTTTATAGATGAATATTAGGAGGGTCAAAATCATTAGAATACTTGTTACAAACATCACAATAATAATATAATTTAGTAAATTATGTCAATTTGATATTTTACCACGAGCCTTTAACATAACTAATAGGTAAAAACCATAATTACAACCTATAAACAAAACTAATATTAACAAATTTAAAAAAAAAAACCCAGTGCGTGCACAGTATTATAACTAGTTTAATAGGAAAGCATATTATACTAGTTGAACATATGTAAAGAAATTTGTAAACCGTAATCTTGCTTTTGATAGTTTTTTCAAAAGTATCAATATGACATGCTGCCATGGATGTTATTTGGCTGCAAGAGTTATGAACCACTGAAATTTGCTTTAAGCATGGGCTAGAAAGCCGAATCAATAAGTCTATTTCTTACAAGCCGAATCAAGTTATTGGTTTGCCCCGGTGGGTGACTTTGCTCCACATCTTTCAAAAGGGTATTTTCGTAATAACCCACTCACTTTTTTTTAACCCATATACCTGTCTTTCGTTTTCACTTTTTTTAACCCATACTTGTCTTTTGTTTATACTTTCTTTGTTTAATACAGCTTTATTTTATCAAAAGCCGTAACATAAACTGGCCGGTGAATAAAAAAAAATGATCCTAGTCCGACCCGGTTCACCCGTTTATATCGGTTCCGTCTGGTTATCTCCATTTTGTTTTTGAACGGCTTTTATTATCTAGTCGAACCGATGGCGATTCCCGTTTTCGGTTAAACCCGTTGGTCCAATCCGGTTTTTAAAATCATATGTACCATCAAATTGTTAGCATATATATTTTATGAAGTTTTGTGTGTTTTATTAGTTTGTAAAACATGTATAATAATATGTATTTTAAAAAAATAACATTAATTATGGTGTTTAATACTTTAATTAGTGTATACTTGTAACATATGCTTTATAACATTTATTTATTAATTAAAATTAAGTTTAGGAGTGGATTAAATATTTATACCATAAACTATATAATATGTAATACTTAAAATTTAGGAAAATGATTGTGATATTTAATTGACTTGTACAATAAGCTTTTAAATTTGTATTACTTAAAAATTTAATGAAGAGAGAGATACTAATATCTTTTATATGTAGTATAGATTAATGTCGTGACATTTCATTCCTTATGATTTTCGCGCTCCATTGTCCTAGTAGTAACGCGCTTATATGCCATATTAAATTACCATGTCTTTCGCTAACACAATAAGTGTTCACATTACTATTTTAACTAGTTTTAAAACAAATGCGATGTGTGAATCCATTTGGTAAACTAGACTTATGACTATTGTTGTTTTATATGTTTGCCCCGGTGGGTGGCTTTGCGATCTAACATTGGAACGATACGAAGTTAGAGAGAAAAAGATCACAAAGAAGGTATAGTTAGTCTATGATTGTCGCGTGTACATAAGTTATTCGACATTTGTTTAATAGGTAACTAGCAGTAGGAGGCGATTAATTGAGCTTTGTATTAGTATTTTCATCAATTTTCTCCCTCTTTCAAAGGGTTTTCTTTAAATGTAGACAAGCTGAGATTATATTGTACACCAGAAAATCGAAAAAAGTACTTTAATTGCTGGTTTTTTCTACACAATGGGTTGATAGGTCGACACTTTAGGTGTTCTGCAGCTAACAAAATACAAAATAACCAACACGGATACATAATAACTTGATCTTGAAAGAATTCGTCCAATTTGGGACGAACCATATCTGCCACTACAGGAGTCGAGTTACAGACATAATATATGACAACCAATTCAGGTCCAAAATGTTGTGATATTGAACGAAATACTAGATCATCCG
>BQNB010181474.1:0-12588 GCA_026074375.1 Tanacetum coccineum
TCCCGATCATCCCAAATTTACATACTTTTACAAAAGTGGTGATATCAGCCACTTTATACAAAACTATACATCGTTGATTTTTATCCACATATCAACGCATAATCGATCCTTCCAAGTATTTCATCAGTTTAAGTTTAGCGAACCGACTATCAATCATCATTCTCTTTTTTTGATGCATTTTCTATTTTTCCATTTTTTATAACATAATCCTCGGTGCAATTTCACCGTCTTCACAATCATAATTCATCCGGATAATTTTTTCCTTTACACTTCATCTTTGGACATAATACATAATCGCGAAAGTAGCAAAATACACGAGCTACACATTTTCCCATTGCATTGTTCAATTTCCCGACCTAACCGGAGATAGAAAATTTCACTTTGACACAGGAAATACAAAACTTTACACAAAAGCAACTAGCAACTTTGATTAAGTAGGCTTAATCTACAGGGTAGGCTAAGGTGTAAAGGTGTAACGAAATAAACATACGGTGTGAAAAAGACAGGAATGGCTCAACAAGTTTTTCTAGGGGATCTTACTCTTATAGTGAGAGTAAGCAAAGGGTTACACGGGATTTAACTAACCAGTGTAGTTAGTTAATTTTACAACATTTAGGCTTTTTTGTGTATTCCTAGAAATTTACCAGTTAAAAATGTTTCTCCATCTAAGTCCATAGTACTCATCGTTGTGGTCTCGAGTGATATACCAAGCCAAGTTCTAAAGTCTACTACATCACCGGCACACTCATAATTTTTTTGGAATTTTAAGTAAACGTTTGGAAACAAAATAGGCTTAATTCTCACAATTTGGTATTAAGGGTTATAGTGCGCGAGGTCAATGTAACTAGTAAATTTTTATAGAAGTTATGCTATTTTTTTTAATTTGGCATAATTTTAAGCATATAGCATGTTATTTGTAAAAGAAAGGACAAGTAGGCATTCTAATTCTCTATCCCCCCCCTCCACTTAAA
This sequence comes from Tanacetum coccineum, assembly GCA_026074375.1. NCBI lineage: Eukaryota > Viridiplantae > Streptophyta > Magnoliopsida > Asterales > Asteraceae > Tanacetum > Tanacetum coccineum. Next base: position 972 of record BQNB010181474.1, read on the forward strand.
TTATACAACATCCTCATTGTATAGATAAAACAAATAAAGAAAATAGGAAATAGAATTAGAATGAGGAACTCCCCTAATATGTTGCTAGAGATGATTCTCTAATTTTAGTTCTTGAGCAAAAAGTGTGTTGACGAGGCGTCAAAATGCTTATACGAGTTCAACCAAACCAATTAATTCCCCCCCCCCCATTTTTTTTTTTATTTTTTAGAGTATACCATATCGTCGATTTCTTTACAGCAAGGTCCTGCATAAGAGTTTAGAATACAAAAGTGCAATTCTTATCTCGGTTATACAATGGTTACAATGCATGAAAACAATTAAACACACTGTACATGTAGTCAATACGCCGTATCCCAAACCCAAGGATATGCCGTATTGCATCCTGTAAGGACAAATGTTTTAAAGTTTTGCAGAAATTAAAGACTGATAATGTCTAGGTAGTCAATACGCCGTATCCATGGGGTTTGGATACGTAATATAGACAGTCTGGGAAGACAGACTCGATAAGAAAATTGAAAATACATTTCGGGTTGTCTCCCGGCAAGCATTTTTGTTTACAAAAAAGTCTTTAAGTTAGACTTGCCCCTAATTTAATCTCATCTTTATAAAACAATTTGGGGTCGAAAGGGATGCCGAACGACACATATAAATTCTTAATAAGATTTAATAGCATCCCGTTGTTAAGATAATTCCATGCCACAATATTAATATTTAATTCCTTGATAAAAGTTTCAGTTTTGAAAAATTTATTAGATGTATTTGTTTCCAAAAGCTTATTTTGACCATGTGCATAGGCACCATCAATGGTATCTATTACATTTCCCCCTAAACGTTGTTTAATATCGATTTATCATCATTCAATTGTCCTTAATGATTTTGAATCATTGGGATAATTACTTTAAAAGGAAACAGATCAATAAATATATAAAACGTTTTTTCCTCTACATCATATTTGGACAATGATTTTTCACCTTCAAATAAATTCATCAATACGATGAGGAATTTCCACAGGTTCAGATATGGAATTCTGATTTAGACGTTAGAGTATCATTGTAAATAATGGCTGAAAATTCATTATCAAAATCTTTAAGGAAGTCTAAATCATCAAAATAACTAACTGTAGGCTTGGGTGACGAAAACGAAGGCATATTGACTTTATTATTATCATTTTTCGAATCCATTTTCAAATCGTCGACATAAATTATTTTATAGGAAAATGAATTTTTGTCATAAATCACCGTGTAATCTTCATCGTCGGATTCGTCAAACGATATTCTAAAGTCAATTTTATTTTCGTTAAGAGGACTTAACATGGGTTCACAGGAGAGCATAAATTCAGATTTAACGGCCTATAGATGGAATTCAGTTTCAACAGCTAGATTGTCGTTGAACGTCTTCATTACACCAGATCTTACCGAACTAATCAGTCTCCCAATGATACACCTGACCACATCTACATATCTTTTTTCAACCTCAAGTCAGATATACTCCTCTTTAGTAATGTTGGTTAGTCCATTTCAACCTGTAATAAATAGCAGGGAAAGAATACGGTCAAATAGCCTAATACGCAAAACGAATACGCCGAAAAGATGAATAGATCGAATGCGTTGTCTTGGTTATAAAAAATTTCTACGTCGTATCCAAGAAGACGAATACGCTTATTTTGAAAATTCAACTCAGAAAGTTATAGAAAACGTAATAATGCAAAAAACATAAAATTTGCAACAATATACAACGCAAAAAATCAACACACAAAACAAACACACAAATATGCAAATTGATCTAAACTAAACTAAAGAAAAACTGAAACACCAATAAATACTAAGAATTAAACACCATCACTCCCCAGCAGTGCGCCAAGAACTGATGCTTGTCATTTGGGTAAGGGTCAAATTATTGATTACCAATTTTTAAATTTATATTTAGCCGACTTATCCTAAAACAACACTTTAACAGGAAGTGTACCCAACCGGGTGGAGTTTCACGGTAAGTAGGGTGTCAAACACTAAGAGTGATGTCATTAACCATGATATTCTATCAGTATATTAATTAATCTTAATTAATCTAGTAAATCTAATTACTTGTTAAACTATTGCTAAACCTAGTTCACATGATAATTGGGGTTTTTTAAGCCTGAGAGACTGGCAAAGTATTTATGGTGACAAAATCAATTCAAAACCAATAAACAAGAAGAAGACAATCAGAAAGATAAACGAGCGGTAACACGCCAAATGATAGAAAACTATATTAGCCATATTAAATCTGATTAAATGCTGGTTTGTTTGTTTAGTGCAATGATTACTTATCTCGAAGCGGCATATCATTCTTAAGACTTAGGCGGGACATCATCCTAAGACCTAGACACGTTGAATCCTGTCACAATTAATGTATCCGCATAAAGCATCCTTTTAGTTTAAATTTAATCTATCTAGGGATTAAAGCAATGGTGATCTTGTCAAACCCTAGCCCATCGGGACTTTACCCATTATTGCTGATGGATAAATTATATACCGGTAGTTCATTGTTTAAGTCTTTACCAATTAATTAAGAACATACTTGTTGAAGCATACATATTAATACCCATCTAGGAGGGGTATTTATACAAGTCTTTTACATTTTGTAATTCACTTCTCTTTTATATTTTTATTTTCCCATATGGAATGGAAACTTTAAAAAAGATGAAAAATACTCTCTAGCTCCTCTCCTTTATTCCTTTCATTTTCGTATGATATAAACTATGCAAACATGACATATAACAGAAGATGTCACGGGGGATAGGTTACCTGTAAACCAAGGAAAAACCGTCATTACCCCCATCCTCGACATTTCGAAGCGCATTCATAAGGTCAGCAATAACTGGAAACCTAGGGTGTGTGAGATACCAAAGATAATATCATCTACATAGACCTGTACCAATAAGATGTCATCGTTAAAGCATCTTATTGATGCATAAATTGTTTTAAATAATATTTTGCCAAGTTTTAAATTTATAAAACTCGTTTACCGATACACGCACTAACGGGCAGAGAACCCGGTCGTATATAGTGCAGTAGCTTGGTAAATCTGAGGTCGTCCCAAGAGCTAAGGTTTAATAGTTCTAATTTGATTGTTGTTACGATTGAAAATGGTTTAAGATTGATTTTAAGAACTATAAAAAAGTAAATGCAATAAAATAAATAGATAAAAGATATCAGGGAGAAAGGAGTGCTAACCTAACCATTTCATTACCAAAGCTATGATTACATTTTCCTATGCAATGTTAAAATATAAGTTCCATTAGTGGTTCTAAAGTTGACAGACCTGATTTTTCATTTAAGGTCTGTCTTATGCTTACTTTACGATCTCACATTCCCCTATGATCACACGAGCAGGGCATCCAAGCTTGCAGTGGTTAAACCCCAACTACCCTTAAGACTAATCTATAATTTAAACTGATTATTAACCCCTTCTAAAAGAGTTTTCTTAGCTTTTTTAAGTATTTTAATGTGATAAAGGCGTAATTTGTTTAATCCTACACTAAAGGATAGATGCCAAGCTACCCTAGTACCCAACTCATCCCAGGTCAACATGTAAGTCTAATATCAGGATTAATAAATCAAAAGCCACCTCTAAACTACCAAAACATAAGGGATCAATGGAAGAGGCTATAAGGATATCTAACAGAACCATAATTACAACAGAAAACATAATCACAACAATATTAACTACATGTTTATGGCCCAACACTAGGAGTTGCTTAGTCCGCTCATAGTAACAACAATCAAGAATTAATAAATAAAGACACGGATTAAATCATCAAAATTCTTACAAGAAATGAAATGAACGATTAAATACAATAAGTATGCTAGTGGCTTATCCTTCGGACCTTCAGATGAAATGCTTCAAACCTTAGGGGTTTGGTTCACCCCTTAGAACTGTGTGTGAAGTGGTGGTGGTGAGTGATGCTGAATGAGCCAGAGGAGGGCTCTATTTATAGGCTTCAAAAGGTTTTACGGCGTAATCCATATGATGTTTACGGCTGTAACCTTGCTACGTAAACATCTAATCTTCTAAGCATAAAAGTAGGTTACGGCGTAACCTTGTCGCCTATGTTACGCCATAACGTTGAGTCAGATACATCATCTCTTGTAATTTTTGAATGTTGCGGCGTAATCTTGGAGACATTTTATGCCGTAAAGGGTGTTATGACTCATTTCTTTGTTATATGATGTTATGGCGTAATCCCTTGGGGGTGTTACATCATAAAGTGCCTTGGACTCTTCACTTCAGTGCATTTCTTGTCCAAATCCTTTGTCTTTTGATAAAATGCTCACTTGGTCCCTGAAAACTGAATATTAACAATTAAGTAACGTTTTCATATGTTAATAGCATACTTGTAAGCATTTTTATAGGGATTGATATTAAAATGATCAACTATTTGATGTTTATCAAATAACCTCCCCTTACTTCTACTTGCCCTCAAGTAAACCGTTAGAATAATCACTAAAAAGGATTATTCCAATTTAACTTGGAAATGAATTTATAAACACTTATGCTAGAAAACATCTGAGGCCAAACACCTCACAAAAAGGGATAAAAAACACTCAACTCTCGTTACTAAACTAAGTGTTTAATTTTAGGGTGATTACTCAATTGCACAGTCATAGTATGTATTCTATCATAAGCTTGGAAAGTACACAAGTCTCCACTAACTAGAATTTGGGTCTAAACAGTCTCTAAGGCAACATGGGTGACATTTCGTTTATTGGGTGATATAAAGGGTAAGGATAGACATGGGATACACTTTAAATGGTTGTTAAGATAAAAACAAGAAACAAATAGTCTTAAGTAAACTAGGGTTGTCATAACTAGCTATTGTCCATCCAAAGTCCAAAAGTCTGAGTTAAAAAACCTGATCTTCAATAATGGGCTACTAGTTCCATTCTTTATACTTGTTGAGATGCTTGGTGCAATAATGGGCTACTAGCTCCACTTTTTTTGCACCATATTTACATTTTTAGCACATGGGTGGCTTTTTAGTTTCACCCTTTTTTTTCTTCATGATAAATATGCAAATGCTACAGGAGTTTATATCTTTATTTATTGCCCCTGCCATATCCAATATTATACGCACATCCCCCCACTTGAGATGAACAACATTGAAAGTGGTGATACCGGGGGTCTTTATAGATCATAACTGATTGGTCTTCCACGAATGCATAAAGTTTTCATTCCCATTCCCCCGAATCATGGACTTAAGTAGCCATAGATTTCAACACAAATAAAATAAAGACTACAGGGTAGGCTAAGGTGAAATGGTGTAACGAAACAAATATTGTTTAAACATGAATGGCTTGACGAGGAGATCTAGAGGATACTTGTAACTAGTATTGAGTGCAAACTAGGTTTTACATGTGGGAGGTCGACAGTCAGTGTGCAAGCCAATAAACACACACACACAGTATAGGCTTTTTGGGTAATTTCCTAATATGTTTGCCTTTTGAAACAGTCTATTCCAACTAACAAAATAGGTTCTTAACTAAGATCACAGGCCAAGTTTCAAAAGTCTACAATAATACCAACACACTCATGTATTTGGTAATATTTTATGTAAAGATAATGAAAAAACGGAATATTAGGCTTAAATCCTCACCAAATTAAATAAAGTATAAATGTACTCGGCAAAGATTTATTCAGGTTTAGTAAGAAAAACATGTCAAAATTTTAAAATTGGCACCATTTTTCAAAGAATACTAGGAAATCGAAGGCAAATATAGGTCAAGTGGTAATTCTACTCCTATCCCCCCACTTGGTTTGTACAATGTCCCTATTGTACAATTAAGGAAATGAAATAATGAAATAAGAGTAGAATTATAACAAAAGTCTCCCCTGAGTGTTGCTCTCTTCTTCGAGAGATGATTGCAAGAGTTAACTTCTTGCAAAGTGTCTATAGAACAACCTCATTCCCTTGAAATCACTAGACAACAAAGAGCATTAAACATTCATGGATAAGTATACACTACAATCTAACTCACTTTTATAGGAATCACGGTTGCATTTAGCATATGCAACAAGCCTTTTAAACCACTTGGTGCTCCAAGTGGATGAGTGAAGTCTCGTGAGGGTTTCCAGGGAACATACCCACAAAGTTCATTTACTTGTACACGGCTTTTGAAAAGGTTTCAAACTTATTTTAGTTTTTTAGAAAGGGATTTACGGCTTAACCATGGGTTTGGTTACGGTATAAAATTTCTTAATTTTGAACAAGAAGGTTACGGCGTAACTAATGTAGGACATTACGCCGTAATGATATCTTTTATGGCGTAACCTTTGTGGTTACGCCTATACAAATCCTTTATACCACATGAAAACGAGTCGAGGAGACCTCGAATTCCATTTCTTTGTAGAGAGAACCTACAAAATAAAGTGAGAAACCAACAAAAACCAACTATAATTCAAACTCCTAAATGCATTTGATTAATTAAATACAGGTTATCTCTCGCTAAACACTTTTATTTATTACCGAGTCTTTAAGTTAGACTCATCCTATTTCTACATTTTCCTAGTGGCTCCTCCTTCTTCGTCCATACACCCTCCTAGTTTTTTTTAATGAATCTAATCCGTTAACTCTCCTACATGTAAGGGTGTCCTTCCATTTGTGTTAGGTTTATGCTTATGAAACTTTTCCTATTTTTGAATGTGTATCGATGAACTTCAAAAGTTTCACTTTTAACCAATGGAGGTGTGTAGTCTATCTCTTCTATTCCATTTTGACATAGCTCTTCTTCCTCAAATCCTTTATCATACCATAGTTTGGTTGAATCATGAAACTTTTCACATTTATCCCATACTTCTTCTAGGGTATATCTTTTCCTTCCTATTTTTAACTTATATTTATTTTCCAACTGCTTAATCACATTGTCAAACTCATCCTTGTATACCTCAAAATTCCTAGAGTATGGGTTATCCCTTATCCTTTCAAAGTTACCTTCAAAATCAAAGTTTTCTTTTACCCATTCTTTAAATAAATTATCCCTAAGACGTGGTTTTTTAAGTTGTGTTTGGGGGACGTAATGGAAGTAGGTGTTTATGCGTAAAGTGCCATTTGGTATGTTTTCATTTTGAGGAATGTAGTCATGGGAGTTTTCATGGTGAGAGTCGTATGGGTCTACATACTTTGTGGTTTTAATGTTAAAGTCGTAATTCTGTGCTACCTATTCATAGTATCACCGTTCACGAGTTATATCGTCAATATTCTTGTTCCCATACCTTACTTTAACGAAGTCAGCAAATTTCATCCATTTCCTCTAACACTCTGTCTCTTATTGATGTTTAAACATACCATCGCTTGAGCATCCCATTTTTTTCATTCCATAAATACATCATAACCCACTACAAAAGTTAAACCAGAATTGCAAGAAGGCCATATCCTACAATCTTCTTCACAGACCTTAAAGGTTACATGAACAGGTTTGCAAACATGCCATCTCGATACAACATCTTTTGATAGATAGCTTCCTACATCCTCCTCTTAACTTTCATCATTAGAATCAACAGTGTCAATGCTCTGCTTGCTATAGTAAAGGGTTCTTTGTTCCAGTGCAGGGGAATCATCATTTTCAACTTATAAGGATTAAAGTATTCGCCTTTCTGTATAGAGATTTCCATGTAAATTTTTTCATGAGGAACTCTAGAGTGACATATTTCTCCATTCGTATCAAACTTCACTTTTTCATTGCCTATTCCTAACGAAATTTATCCCCTGAAAACATCCATCTGAGCATGTATCGTGGCCAAAAATGGTCTACCCAAAAGCATTATTTCGTTAGGTCCTTCTAGCGTGTCAATAACGAACAAAAATCAGAACTAAGAAAAAAAAAAAAGGGAAAAAAAGTGGAGGAAAAAAAAAGGGGCTAAAGAAAAGGTGGTGGAGGGGGGGGAGGGGTCCTGAGGAGGGAAAAAAAAAAAAAAAAAAAAGGGGGGGGGAAAAAAAAAAGGGGGGGGGGGGGGAAAAACAAGAAACTTATCGATTTTTACTTGGATATTTTCCACAAATTCCATAATGGGGCCTTTTTGTAATATCAGCCATTTCAACAACCAATGCTGGTTTCTTAAAGTTAATCAACTATCAAATGTTTACAAATAGGATATAGCATCATATAAATTCCTTCTCCTACATCGTCCATAACATATATCTTAAGATTACTTATAGTGCAAGGAAGAGTAAAACCTCCTGGGTTTATTTCATTAGACTGTTGCTTGTATGGTAAGGTTTTTGAACTTTCCCCTTCTTCTTCTTTTGCTACAAATGATACCCCTTGAATTTTGCTAGTCCTGCTAGAAGGTATTTGAGCTTTTTTGTAAATTGACTTACACTCTTTAACCACTATTTTAAGGATGTCAATCAAAGCATCTTCTTCATCATCCTTATCCTGCCCAATCATGCTGTTGGAAACACGAAAAGTGTCGGTCACTTCCAAGTTGTAATAGTCTTAGCTCGTAGTTTATGTAATAATTAGATTAGTAATCTAGTCCGGCCCAAGGCCCATGGGAGGCCCATCCTAGCCCATGGCCGGCCATCACTCATGTATTTAATCCCTCTCCTAGCCTTGGAGAGGGGTTGGTTGTTCCATTTTTCTATATTCCATTTTATACAATTCATCCATTTTCCATCCATTCTATCTCTAACATCACAACCCACATCTCACTCTTGTTCTTTGTTTGATCATAAGATTACTAGTATTCTACAATTGGTATTAAAAGCCATGGAGTGGTGTGTTTAGTTATTTTGTGTACTGATTTTTGTTAAAACCTTTACAAAGAGCAAAATAGTGATACAAATTTTTGGCTTAAAACCCTTAAAGTCTTCATTTTTATTGTTCCTATAGGGTTTAGTAACACTAGTTGTACAATGAATTTTTTTTCTAAAAAACCATAAAAATTTGTCCTTTTTGAGTTTTGAAAATTTAAGTTTCGTAGTTGTTGGAACCGAACGAGGGAGAACCAAACGAGATGTCTAGTGTTGGAACCGACGAGAGAACCGGTAACGAGAATTATTCTAGCGTGGAACTGAACGAAGGAGAACCGAACTAGATTACTGTAAGTACGAACCGAACGAGCCTTTTTACTTTGAACCAACTTAGCTAATCTTATTCAGGAACCGAACGAGCTAAATACTTTGGGAACCGAACTAGCTAATCTTATTAGGGAACCGAACTAGCTACTCCTATTTGGGAACCGAACGAGCTAATTAATTTGGGGACCAAACTAGCTAGGACCGAACCATTGACAACCGAACTAGCTAGAACCTAACTAGATAGACCGAACAATCTAATTTTATTGTCAACTCTAACTATTGAAGACAAATTAAAGTTTAAACTTAAGCAAACCTCACATTTTCTAAATTATACAGTTTCTTTCTTTACTGTAAAATCCGTAACAAACAATTGTTTTCCGTTTTTTTGTAGTTTTTTTTTTTTTTTTGGCCAAGAATTGTAAAATCCCGTTAGCTTCATTTCAAGACTCAAAAATCAACATAACCAAACATCAATTTCTTTCTACCACCGATCGAGATCAAATCTGTAATCTAATTTTGTGATACCACAATGACGACTCTGCTGATAAGCACTTCAATCTGGAGTGACAACAAACCTCTGAATGCTGAAAAACACTTGTATGATTCATGGAAAAGCAGAATGTAACTTTAAATGATAATAGACCACATGGAAGAATGATTCTTGCTTCTGTTGAAAAAGGACCACTTGTTTGGCCTTCAATCACTGAGGATGGAGTAACAAGGCTTAAGGAATATGTTGAACTGACTCCAGCTGAAGCCATACAAGCAGATTGTGACATCAAAGCAATAAACATCATTCTCCAAGGTCTACCAACTGAAATCTATGCTCTTGTGAGTCAACATCGTGTGGCAAAAGATCTTTGGGAGAAGATTAAACTGCTAATGCAAGGAACGTCATTAACAAAACAAGAACGTGAGTGCAAGCTGTATGATGAATTCGATAAGTTCACTTACAAGAAAGGAGAGTCGCTACATGAGTACTACTTGAGGTTCACTCTGTTACTCAATGATATGAACATCTACAAGATGCCATTGGAGCAGTTTCAAGTTAACACCAAGTTCTTAAACACTCTTCCTGATGAATGGAGCAAATTTGTTACTGATGTTAAATTGGTCAAAGACTTGCACACTACCAATGTTGATCAGCTTCATGCTTACCTGCAACAACATGAAAGACATGCAAATGAAGTTCGTTTGATGCATGCACGCAACTCCGATCCTCTTGCTTTAGTTGCGTCTCACCAATTAACTCAGCAAGCTTATCAATCTCATCTACACACTCACCCACAGTCTCTATCTCAACTTCACGTTTCACCATATCAGTCTTCACAGTTTGTTACACCTTATCAAACTCAACAATTCACAACCAATCAATCAACACCTCTTTCAATTACTTATCCATCAAATGAGTACCAATCCACCGTTCTCCACAACGCTTATTCTCCACAACCATCAATCCCACAATTGGAATATGCTCCCACAGCCTATCAACAGCAACAACCTGAATTTTCCCAACCAGACTCTAGTCTAGTTGTTCCAGTGTTCCAGAAAGGGGATGATCCAATTGATGCAATTAATCACATGATGTCATTCTTAACTGCTGTTGTCACATCCCGGTATCCTACTACCAACAATCAGCTAAGGACTTCGTCAAACCCTCGTCAACAAGCTACCATCTATGATGGAAAAGTAACTGTGCAACCTGTTCAGGGGAGACAAACTACTTATGCTGCTGGAACAACAAGAAAATACACACCTGGTGCAAGTGGAAGCAACACGGGGAAACAACGGACTGTTATTTGTTACAATTGCAAAGGGGAGGGTCATATTGCCAAGCAGTGTACTAAGCCCAAGAGGAAAAGGGATGAAACATGGTTCAACGATAAAGTGTTGCTGGTTCAAGCTCAAGCAAGTGGTCAAGCTTTAACAGAGGAAGAAATAGCATTTTTGGCAGATCCAGGACTTCCTGACATTCAAACCTCTCAGACTGTCATCACCCACAATGCTGCTTATCAAGCCGATGATCTGGATGCCTATGACTCTGATTGTGATGAACTCAACTCAGCCAAGATTGCTCTCATGGCCAATCTCTCAAGGAATGGCTCAGATGCACTCACTGAGGTACACAATCCAGATAATCTGAACTATGACTTATTCAATCAAAGTGAGCAGATAATGACGTCTTCTGAACAGTCCAATGATGTGAGTCAGACAGAAACTGACATAACCAGTGATAGCAATATCATTCCTTATTCTCAGTATTTGAGTGAAACACAACATGAAACTGTCCAGTGATATTGTCTAGGTTTGACCAATTAAGTACCCAAGTGACGCATTGCACCACTGTTAATAAAGCTTTGACTACCGAGCTTGACAGATATAAGGAAGAGATTAAAGATTTGAAAGAAAAGCAAAATGTTGAAAACAGTTTTTCAGGATCAAATGAACAGTTTGACGAGATTGTACGTCTTAAGCAACATCTTTTCAAACAAATGCAGGAAAAGGAGAGTTTAATGAAAACAGTTTCTGATCTCAAAAATGATTTAAAATTAGAAGAAAACA
>BQNB010181476.1:1957-12588 GCA_026074375.1 Tanacetum coccineum
ATTCTAGTTTTTTTCATTGTTATTCATAAAGGGGTGTTAGGAAACATGGTTTAAGGCAGATAGTAAACTGCTTGTAAACAATGTTATCATTTAGTGTTCCTTGTTTGATCTTTGTATATCATGTTGGACTTTTGATAGTCAATAATAATGGAAACAAATGCCAAAATCTTCCTAACTATTAGGTTATCATAAGAAGGTCACTTAACAGTTACCATCCCTTCTTTGCCTTCTTCCAGTATGCAACCTCTCTTTACCCTTGACTGCAACAACTTGTAAACCAGTCTAAAAGAGAGAACTAACACAGGTTTGATTGTTGCAAGTCAATTACAATGCATACGATTACCAAAATTTTCCATAAGTTTTACTGTTGAAAGCTAATTCAAGTCATCCAAACACCCTTTGAATTAATACAAGTTTGACTATTGCAAGTCAATTACAATGCATACAATTACAAAAATTGTACCCTTGATTGCAACAACTTGTAAACCAAGTATGCAACTTGTAAACCAGTTGTGATAGCCGGTAACTTTTCTAAATTTTAGTATTTTTAAAATACTATAATTATATACTTGTGTCTTTTGATCTTGTCAGTTCTCTCAGAGAAAACTGAAAAGTTGACTTTGGTTGACTTCTTTTGCATAAAATGGTTACAGTTTAACCGGGTATTGAGAGTCATGGTTTTCTTAAATGAGTCACTTTTGATTCATCTTTTCCGTATCGAAGTATTTATGTTATCGTTTTAACGATTACTGGGAAGATTTCCAGCGTTCAACGAAAAGCGTTACGCAACGCGTACCAGCAAGACAGTAAATTTAAGTATGTCTAGTTATCTTAGAAGTGAACTTACTAAATTTATTTTAATAAGTTATCCATGATTCTTGCTAAGCGTTTAGCTTAAATGCCGAATTTTAGAGTTTCGTTCAGAAACTAGTCAGAAATACAGAAAACTGAGCAAGTTTAACTTTTAAGTGAAAGAATGATTTAAAATCTATTCTAAGTCAATCTTAGGTTACCTTAACACGTTTTAGTACTGCGTAAGTCATTCGTGAACATTCGGTTTTGGTTTAACTTAAACAAATCTCAGGTTTTAAATTTTCGACACAAGACAAAACTCATGGGATTCCTCCCTCCCCTCTCTTACCGTCGTGGACCATAAGGGGGACAAGATTTGTCCTCCCTTTTTGTCTTGTTTCCACTATAAACCAACACACACACCATATGCATGATTTCAAAATCAAAAACAATAAAACTTCTCTCCCTTCTTTTCTTTGTAACTGGACGAACACAAGGGGCACAAGAAACATATCATTTTCAAGTTTTATCAAGATCAAGGGTTAAGAAATATTCAAGGGTTGATTCTTTTATAGTCTCGGGTAATCAAAACAACGTTTGGGTTGTCTTCTCGCGTCAAATCCTAATCAAAAACTATAAATTTTGTAAGCCTTCAAAATCTTTAAATAGTTGTACTTTTATGGTTATTATGATGATCTTAAGCTAGTTGTACAATGTGTTTGCTTTAAAATCAAAGACTAAAATCGAAACAAGAACAAATAAGGGTGCGTTTAGTTATGACGTGAACAAAAGTGAAGAACAAGGGTTGGTCATCTTAATATCATGGTTGTTGTGGTAAAATATCTTGTGTTATCTAGAGCTTATTGATGCTTATTTGGGAGTCTAGCTTATTAATAAGCTTAGTTAGGGCTTCTTGGGTTTTGGCTTTGGTTGTTTTCCTCGGCCCAACCGTCGAACCAAAAAGAGAGAGGTCATGGGTTTGGCCCATAACTCATTTGGCTAGTTTGAGATTTGTTATGGCTTATTTGGTAGCTTATGTAATATTGGGCTTATTTTCGCAACTTAAATTGTGGTTTTGGGCTTTTGTGGGTTTCGGCCAAACAAGGAAAAGGGAAAAGATCTAGGGCTCGGCCCATTTTGAATTTTTGATTGGCTTATTGTGAGCTTATTAAAGCTTATTTAATTATTTATTGAATCTTGAAAGAGCTTATTAGCTTATCTTATTTTCTATTTTGGTTTTGAGCTTATTCAATTGTTCTTTTTGGTCTTAGTGGGCCTAACGAAGGACTCGGCCTAATAAGGGATTCGTGGATTGCTTGTTGTGAAGCCGACTTATTTCGTATACTTATCATGTGTGTATTTCGTCGTTTAAATTGGTAACTTATTTGGCTTTGAACTTATAATCTAAATCGGATTATTCCTAGTTTATTTTGAGACTTTTGAGCTTGTTGGGCTTCCGGCCCAACAAGAATAATAGATTTCGGCTTAGTAAAGCGTATTTGACCCTGGCTATTTTGATCGGATATTTTCTAACTTGATTGGAGCTTATTAAAGAACTAAAAAGGGTTTGAAACGAACGGATCTATTTTTGAACGTATTGCAGAACTTTCGAGCTTATTGGACTTGCGGCCTAATAAGAATATTAAGCCATAGCTTATTTTTCGTGACTTGTTTCTTTGGACTTGATATCCTTATGCTTTGGTATAACTTATTTATTTGAGCTAAAGAGAACTTATTTTATGATTAAGTATTGAAGAGCTATTTTGGATCTATTTGGAAACTTAAAAAGATACTAGTGGACTTATTGGGTCGCAAAGCCCAATAAGATGTCAATATTATCGGGCTAACTAAGAAGCTTTAATAGGCCGTAAAGCCCAATGATATAATGAACTAAAATGACACTTGGATTTTTGGGTTAACTATTGGATTTAGGGATGAGCTTGTACTCGAGTAAACTACAATGATTTGGAAAATTAATAAAAATATTATTTTAGCAGGTTGTTGTGAGAAATATAAAACCTGGTGTTTGTTTGAAAAATTGTTGAAAGTGGAAAGTGATTTAAATTAAGGTTTGGAGCCTTGAGGAAACTATTACAAACGAACAGATCATGTCGAAATTATATAAAACATGTCACAAAAGGGCAAAAATTAGGATTTTATTTATCGTTAAGTGTCAAGGTTGAAACGAATGAACTTAAACATAATAATTAAGCTAGGTTTCATACTTACCCTTTTAGTCTGATAAGAAGACGAATTAATAATTATTATTATTTTAATATAAAATTCCTTATTTCTTATTTATCGTGGAATTATTTATCTTTATTTTTTTGATCTTTAGAATTTTACTCACTTCTCATCGAATTCTTCTCGGATCTTTTAAACTTCTACCTCATCTTAGCTTATTGACTCTATTCTTGATCTTTATGTGTTAATGTCGCACTTAGCCCAAGTGCATCGAGTCATCTTACGGAGTTACCACACAACCATGATACAAAAACTTTGATAAAACAAATAAGAACTTTTCGCTAACTTAAATGCAAACGATTGTACAACAAAACGAATGCGGATATCAAAATACTAAGGTAAACTTATTAATTAGGTCGTGGCCGGGTACCGTTGTGCTTTGTGTATAGGTTATCTTGTTTAGCTACTATCATCTTTTGAGGTGAGTTCTTGTAGCTCCACTTTTTAAATCTTTTCCGTTGGGGGAAAATGATACTCAAATATGTTTTGAACTGGTTTTTCTATACTGGGCAAAAGTTGATTTATTTTCGGGAAAACGTTATGTGCCTATGACTGCTATGTGAATGACATAAGTTTGGTAGAATATGTTGTGTGGAACTTTCTGTTTGGATCTTATGTAGCATGAACTTGCTATGGTTTGAAATGATATGTGATCTTCCGCCATATGTATAGCTCTATCTGGTAGGCTTTAGGTGCGTGTAAATTGAGAGTTGAGGACCTTGCGTGGGAATGGTGTCCATATGGATAAGATTTAGATAGCATGGAGTTGCTATGGTTGGTAATTGAATGTGTTGCATGTATTCACTTTCATATTGCACAATTGTCCACTACATGAAATATTGGCACAACGACTGGGTTTTCTATCAAACCTACCAGCTCACCGACATTATTGTTGACCTTTTCGAGTATCATTTTCAGGTGTGTTTCAACCAAGGTAAATCAAGAGTAATGGGAACTAAAGGCGTACACGCATGGGGTGTTATCTTGATACTTGTATATTTTGGATCAAAAATGTAAATTTGGTTAACTATTGTAAATCGAGAACTTGTCAAACTTTTTACGGTATGATCTTGTAACTTGTGCGATGAAACTATATCGTTGCATCCCGTGCTTCCGCCGTTATCGGGGTGTGACAGCGGCTTAGTGACCATCCGTTCTAGATATAGAAACTCTTTGAAACAACTTGTTTTTCAAATTTGTTTAAAACATTCAAAAATGTTCCAATAATAATCTTGCACTATTCGCTTTCTCCCATGTGCTTTAAAAAACTCATATAGCTATTTTAATCATTTGATATAAAAAATTATCATATAAAATGCTATTTTTGAGGGGGAGAAAATTAGATTAAAATGTGATCGTCATTGACTCATATGCGAAACTTTTTCCTTCATGTGCGAAAAAATCTTTCAAAATTATGATGCACATGTGTAGGGGGTGTAATTCTTAAAAGTGAAAGTTTTAAAGTGTCAAAATTTTTGACTTATTCATAAACACTTTGATTGATTTTCAAATGGTTTTATGGTTTCGATCTTCATACCAAACAACCAACGACTTCATGATGTTCAAAGAAGTAATAAGGTGGTAAGGTTAGGTATTATAACATGATTTAACTAGAACTGGAGAGATCTATCCAAGGACATTCCATAGATAGAATAGAAGTCCTTAGTTAAGATGGAGTTGAATAAAAATGGGAATAATGTTGACTAAGACATGAACTAGCATCAGGATAATCATAACATGGTGTTAGTAAGGACGTCTTGTTAAACATTGAAGGGGTTAAATAATGAAAAAGAAATGATGTGTAAAGGGTGAAAAGAAAGAAGCCCTACATAAAAACGTAAGGCATAAACCGGGTTAATACATAATCTATCAGAAATCACAAATATGATTTTTGCTATTGAAGAAAGACATCATGGACCTAGTGATGCAATGCACAACCCTTCCCAGCCTCTCAATTTTCTCTCAAAAGAATATTGTTTCAATTCTAACAGAGATTAAACACATTATCTATCGACTTCTCACTCCGAGAAATATTGATATCGAAAAGGTGGAAGTTTGCTCCAACCTTCGATCACTAAAACCAAAACACACTAGTTGAGTCTAGAGCCAAACAAGATCGAATTATAAATCTCAAATAGGACACAAAAATGAAATGTACACTTGTTGTTCATAATAAAGAACACAAGTTGTAATGAGAGTCCTACGCAAAATCATCAAGATCTTTCCAAAACAATCAGAGTGGTACTCTTTAGTATTTCACATTGAAGAATGTAAATCCTACCAGTGTCAATGTCAAACATCACTGATCATAGGTTACTAATTTGAAAATGATTACTTAATTATTCAAATAAATGTTAACTAGTAATCTATGTGATCTGGGAGTGAAATGTTCTTTGGAATTCTTTTTCGAAAAACACAAACAACGTTTCCTTGATTTACTTAAGTGAATAGTTGGATTATCGAGATTTTTACGATTTCGTAAGATTGATAGGGAAGATTGTTACTACTCTTACATTCCTACATTCATCTTCAACAACAACGACAACATCTCTACCTCTCACAAGCAAGTACATCACCGTATTCATACCTTCATAACTCATACTCAAAGATTAAAGATACACTTATGCAACTCTGGTAATCAAGGAACTTCCTCAAATCATCAAGATTATGATCAAGACAAAAGTTCTACATGAGGAAGATTGTTAGTTATCAAGAAAAGTATGAGTATGTTGGTCAGAAGCTTTAAATGACAAATCAAGATGGATTCAAGGTAAGAAATGATGACATGGAAAGATCTCAAAGGCAAGGATAAAAGAAAATGAAAAGATCAAGATCAAGATCACAAGAGCATGATTGGAACAAACCACTATTACACAACAAGACTCAAGACAACAAGCATTAAAGATCAAAGATTAAGGCCACTTAGGGGAAATTAAGGTTACAAAGAGAGATCTCAATGATCACCTATTAGTGGGAGATTGTTAGGAATATAAGGTGTTGATCATAAATGCAATCAAACAGAGATCTCAATGGTCGCCTCTTAGAGGGAGATTGTTAAGAATACAAAAGGTGACGATCATATTGAGATATAAATCTTGTATTAAATAGTTAAATATTTAGTGTATAATGGATAAGTTTATGTCTCGTGACTAAAATGTAGTCACGAGACACGGCTATGTAAAAGCCTTAAGCTAAGAGCTCACTTGTAATGGGTATAAATACCCCATCTCATCATTAAGATGAGGTAACTTTGACAAAGAAATTAATTATAACTTTTCATTTCCCTTCCATTTTTCTCTCTCTACCTCATCCTCTCGTCCTTCTTCTCTCTACCAACTTTCTCTCTCTACTCTTTCTCTTTCTAGATATAACACACACTTACACCTAAACACGCAGTATATTGCCTAAAATGATCCATTAACACACTTGTACCTAGATATCCTAAGCCATGATACCACCAAACAAACACCACTCCTGCCTAGTGTATGTGAACATGAAGAGAAATATATGACGCACTAAAGAAGAGTGTTGGGTACAGTTCCATTCATTTCATAGTTTGTAATGAAACGTGCCAGCATCAAAAGAAGACATTGATCTAATGGCAAAAATATTTACTGGCCCAACTAACAACCCACTTAACCAAAACGATACAGCTCTACTCAAAACGACATCATTAAAACCATATTAATGGTAAAAAGACGCCATACGCACACCTAATGTATAATAGGTTAATGTGTTACTGATTTTTTTGCTTATTATAACGTGACCGCATCTCGAAGTGTTCAAAGAGTATATATTTGAAAGTAATTATCTAACTGATGTCATTTCAGGTGAAAAATACCATGGGTAGATGTAAAGAGAAGAAACCCAAATCCAACATTTGTTATCTCAAATGCCATCCGCTGCGCAAAAAACCACATGCAAAAAAGATAAGTTCAGTAAGCATGTGACGGATCCATGATTAACCTCCTAGCCTATCTAAAACAATGCAAAACAATATCAAATTCCCTCAAATATTCGCACTTCCTCTCCAAGCAAAGCAATATTCCTTTGGTATATTCCTTATGCTTTTGGCATATTATTTTCTATCCTAACAATGCTAACTCATCCATCTAGCCATAGTTAGTTCCCAACTAAACCATTTACATGTGAGGAATACCCAAACATACATTTTGTCTAATAGTTCTTTTTTATCTCCTTAATATTGGACAAACATCCTTAAATCTTCTTCTAAATTACTCCACAAACATTTTTATCAAATGATTATTTAAGTTGGTTGGCCTTGAGTGTAAGAATAGTGAAAATTTCAAAGCGTGAAGTACAATTAGGGGTTTAACAAGAGCGAGAATTGATTTTTCAAAGCGCTGGCAACGCACTGACACGTGGGCAGCGCGCCACTCTCGAATTGATTTTTTACCAATTTAGGATTTTGGCCTATAAATACCCCCTCTTGGTCTTTTTATTCCTCACCTCTTTCCATTCTTTTTCTCTCTCTTTTTCTCTTCTCTTACACTCTAAGTCTAACACCTCTTATGTTCTTAATTTTCGCATCTATCATTCTATTGAAGAACACATATCCGCAAGAGAGATACACAAGTACTAAATCCACACTTGTATTAGTAGTCGAGGGTCTTCTTTCTCATACTCTTTCTATTATAATTGAGTCTCTAGGTTAAGTTAGGACTTAATTCATATAAAACAACTTTATGCAATTTGGTTGTAAAGGTGTTAGAAATACGATAAGTATCGGTCACTTCCATTATATCGTTAGATACCTCGTAAAGTAATATTTGGAAACTAAATAGGATAGTTAAGAAAAAGCCTATGGAAAGCCCATGGACTAAGCCATATTCGACCATATTATAAGTATAAATACCCTCTCCACACATGGAGAGGGTGTTGGTTGTTTCATTTTTCTCACATAATCTAATATCATTCTCTTTCACTTTCGCTCTCTAGGAAGCAACATTCTACTCTTTTCCCCTCTCTAGATTTTCTTCATAGTTGTGTGTGTGTTTAAAGATTACTAATATTCTACAATTGGTATCAAGAGCTATGGGGTGATAAACAAGTTTTATGTGCGTTTTTATTTGTTTTCTACTCGTCATCTTTGGTTTTTTCTTTGGTTCGAAGCTTTGTTAAACACTAAATGATCCTATACTTTGGTATAGATGATCTAGTATCTTAGTTATACAAGGTGTACAAGCATAGATCTAAGAAAACATCTTCTTTGTGCATTTTTTTTGTTCGAAAGCTTTTTAAAGTACAGATCTTGATTTCAAATTTTTTGTCTTAAAAACCATAAAGTTTGCATTTTTAAGGTTCTTATAGGCTTATAATTACTAGTTGTACAAGAAATTTTGAGTAAAAACATCAAAAAGTGAGTCTTTTAGTGGTTTGAAAAAGTTGTGGTTCGTACTTGTTGAAGGCGATTTAATCAGAAGTTTAAAGGCGATTAAAGCAAGGAGAGTAAAGCAAGGCGATATAATCCTCTGAGTTCAAGGCGATTTAATCACTCTGCTTGACAAGGCGAATTAATCCATTACTTGGAAGGCGATTTAATCTGTTTTTCAAGGCGATTTAATCATTGTTCTTTTGAAGGCGATTTAATCTAATTACGTTGAAGGCGATTTATTCATTGTTCTTTAGAAGGCAATTTAATCTACTTTCTTCAAAGGCTATTTAATCCATTTTTCAGAGGCGAATTAATCTCTTTGAAATTAGGCGATTTAATCAACTTTTTCAAGACTAATTAATCAAATTTGAATTATACTGTTTATTTTTGTGGTGTATAAAATCCTGTGAAATATTTACTTATTTTCTCGATTTCATCAAGAATTGTAAAATCCCGTGTAATCTCAAGAACAAAGGACTTCACTTTAACACAAATACTTCTTATCACTGTTCGATCAACAAGTAATTTTTTCACATACCAACATAGTTACAATGACTACTCTTGCTGAATTCATGATACTCTCTGGTGGTGACAATCGTCTACCAATGTTGGAAAAACCACTGTATGATTCTTGGAAAAGTAGAATGGAACTATACATGCAAAACAGAGAGCATGGAAGAATGATACTTGAATTAGTCGAACATGGTTCACTCATTTGGCCTACGATTGAAGAAAATAGGGTGACCAGGACAAAGAAATATGCTGAATTGTTTGCTACTGAGAAAATTCAAGCTGATTGTGATCTCAAGGCAACTAATATCATTCTTCAAGGACTACCATCTGATGTCTATTCACTCGTTAATCATCATAGAGTTGCCAAGGATCTATGGAAAAGAGTTTAACTACTAACGCAAGGTACCTCATTGACAAAGTAGGAAAGAGAGTGTAAACTATATGATGCATTTGATAAGTTTGCTCACATCAAGGGGGAATCACTTCATCTATATAACTTGAGATTTACCCAGCTGATCAATGACATGAACATTTACAAAATGAAATTGGATCAATTTAAAGTCAATACCAAGTTCTTAATCAGTCTTCCACCTGAATGGAGTAAGTTTGTGACTAATGTCAAACTTTTAAGAGATTTACACACTACCAACTTCGATCAGCTTAATGCATATCTTGAACATCATGAACTCTATGCAAATGAAGTCCATATTATGCGTGAACACAATCAAGATCCACTTGCACTAGTTGCAAATCATCAAATGACACAGTCTCACTTCAACACTTATCAGTCTTCATACAACAATCCTCAGAATCAACAATAGTTTTTACCATCTCAGTCTCCTCAATATGGATCAATTCATCCCACACAACATTACTCAACTACTTATCCATCCACACCTCTTGCAATTACTTATCCGTCAGCACCGTATCCAAATGCTTACTTATCCACAGTTCATCAAGATGCTTGTCCATAACCATAATCCATTCCTCAAATTTAATATACTGTCTTCATAGTTAATCAACAAACACATCTTGCTGAATTTCCTCAGATAGAGTCTAGTCTAGCAGTTCCTGTGTTTAAGCAAGGAGATGACCCTATTGATGCCATTAACAAAATGATGTCATTTCTGTCTACTGTCATCACATCTCGTTTCCTATCTATCAACAATCAACTAAGAAATTCTTCTAACACAAGACAACAAGAAACTATGTATGATGGAAGGGTGACTATTCAACCGGTTCATAAGAGATAAAGTTCATTTGCTGCTAGTACTTCTGGAACAAGGGCTAACAACTCAGGAACATGAGGGAATAATTCAGGTCAATAAAGGGTTGTGAAGTGTTTTAACTGCCAAGGGGAAGGTCATATGGCAAGACAGTGCCTAAAGCCAAAGAGGAAAAGGGATGCTTCATGGTTTAGGGATAAAGTCCTTTTGGTTGAAGCACAAGGATCTGGTAAAGTTCTGAATGAGGAGGAATTAGCATTTTTGGCAGACCCCGGAGTTGCAGAAGGTCCAGATACACAGACGGTCATTACACACAATGTAGCTTTTCTAGCAGATGATTTGGATGCCTATGATTCTGACTGTGACGAGATCTCTATAGCCAAAGCAGTTCTTATGGCCAATTTGTCTAGTTACGGATCAAATGTACTCTCCGAGGTACCACACTTTGAAAACACTCATAA
>BQNB010181477.1:0-12587 GCA_026074375.1 Tanacetum coccineum
TAAACTGTTTGTGTAAACAATGGAAAAATGTGTTTTCAAATTTCATAAACTGACCCTATGGTGTCAAATAAATTTTCTTAACAAAAAAAAATATGAATAATTTCTTTTTTAAAATAATAAGAATGGGATATGGCGCTATCTTCTTTTCTTTCTTTTGAAACAATCCTATTTTATTTTCACCTAATGTTGATTTTTTTTACTTACGCGTGTAGCGTATGAAAAGAAACGTTTTGACGAGGATGGACATGATGTCGTTTGGTCCTCAATTATGCATAACTTGATCAACTATGCATAATTTATGAAGAACCACGCTATGTCAGGTAAATCGTCACCATTAAAACGCTTGATAATAGAGATAAATGTTTGGGTCAAGCTTCCGGAGGGAGAAAATATTTTTACCCCTGCTACGGATTCTTATGCAAGTAACCCTACTCCTATTGACCACATGGAGAGAGTCTCATGCGAGTCATTATGACCGAGTCATCCCGAAGGGAAAATACCAACGGTATTGTTCAGAACGAGCGTGTCTAGAAAGGAGTGAAGTCAAGTTCGTGGTAATGTAGATCGGCAGTCGTTATGGAGACGTGTCAAGACCAAGTGTAGTCGGTGTGCTAGTGAGCAATGGTAGACTTGAGCTATCAAGAGTGTAAACCTGATATCGACACTAAGAACGGATCTTCTTGAAGATGTAAAGATTCCTAAGGTGGGTGGAGGCTAAGATGGTTAGTCCTGAGGTTGAAAGTGAGAAATGGAGAAGATTTCTCCTACATTAGGTGCGTGTTGCCTTTGATGTATCAACTGATGGCCGTAAAGAAGACTTCCTTCCCCGGAATAGAAAGTAGTGGTAGTATAGTTGTAAATATACCTGAAATCGTCGAGGATTAGAATAAAGCACTAAGCTACTCCTAACTTAAGGTTAGGTATAGTGATCCTTACTCCTTGACGTGACGACTTAATGCGCGTATGAAAGGAGCAAAAAGATTGAACACTCTAGCCAATGGTGACATCCGTTCCCATCCTGGAGGAACAATCAAAGTAGCTAACGCCTTAAGTCAAACGGTATTGAAGTAGGAATGTGCGTAATTATCTCGACTTGATTAGTTGAGTCATCTAGGATTCGACGCGATGTGTTAAGACCGAGTTGACTATGCTAGTCGCGGTGCAGAAATAAGGATCTAACGCAACATTATTTTCCAAGTGTTGCATGTTTTATTGTAAAATACAACACTTTAATAGAAATGTTACATTTTCTTAAAGGAAAAGTACAACACTTTAGTTTAAAGTGCTGCAAATCTTATTCAATCATGCAACATTATAAAAAGTGTTGCACAACATTTTGAAAAATGTTGCATTTACATATGTTTTAGATTAAGGCGCACTAATCAAGATGCTTTACTTTTAAAGATTTTGATAAACATTTTCATTTGAGAAGCTTAGTAGGATCTTAAAATCTCGAACCAATCTTACATTCTCGTTCTTGCAAAGATGAAAACAATGATAAGCAAATTGCTCTAAAGTATTACACATTTTAATAATTAAATTTCTTAAATGCAAAAAATATTAAAATTTCAGTCGCCATTTGTTTTTTTAATCATCCCGCCCTCCCCTTAACAAAAATCCCCCCAAAAAATCATAATCCTAAAAATTATCCCTAACTCCCGCCCCCCTTTTATTTTTTCACACAAAGAAACTAATTCATTTTATATTTGCTTGAACAACTGGCAATTGAGCCTCCTTTTTTTCTCTCAAATTAGTTACTCTCTGTGTGAAACCTCATATCAGTCGGAATCAAAGGTAAAACCTTAGCATGTCTATCATTTTTGATCTTATGTTGTTTATTATTATCTCTACTTTGGGAAACATCTAGGGAATTCAGTTTTGTTATGTAGATTTTGATTTTTTTTTGCTGGTTTGTATGTGATGTGAATCAATTTGTCGTTTACCCTGTGACTTATGATTTTTGGTTTTGCTAAGGACTCTGTTAGTTTTATTCATTAAGACTGACTTTTAGCTTATATCATGTTTTCAATCTGCTATTGTTAAAACGAATCCAATAATGTATCTTTTGTGTTTTTTGGGATACTTAGCAGCTATTGTATGTCGTAAATTAGTATCCAATAACTGTACTTTTATTTTCATTTAGTTAAATTTCAAGTTAATTATTGGTGCTTAGTATACTGATTTCTATTAATTAAATTTTTAACATTCAAATTATTATATACTACTATACAAATAAAAATTTCATGATAAGTAATTGTTAGACGTTTAGTTTTGCCCTTCGGCATTAGTGTTGTTGCCTCAACTTGTTGTCCATTTTGAGGCTGTCAACCTTTATAGACTGAACCAGATCTGACCCATTAAACAACTTCTTTAATGGTTCCACACTATACAAATCATTGGCTGAGTACTTGTCCGACCATCTAGACAACGCCACGTGTAACACACAAATCCCACCAGACTTCAATGTACGTTGGATCTCCCCCACAAACTTATCCGGGTAAAGTGCGTGGTCAAACTCATTAGAAAATTCTAAGTCGAAAGTACCATCATTAAATGGCTGATGATGAAAATCACCCTTGATCACGTTAGGCGGGTGTGGAACCAAATCCAACTTTATCACTCCAACCCGTTTTAAAGCCTCCACTTGTCCCATCCGAGCTCCAATAAACTAAGCCTTTAATGAATTTGGGACAAGTTTCTCGTGATTTAGTTGGGTGAAAAAATGGGCAAAAACCTAAATATTTCTGTCCCAGTCTCGAGTGGTTCATATTTTTTGGAGCTTTGGGTTGGTTGTCTTATGAGCTGTGATTATGATGTTATTGTATATGAGGTATTTCTTGTTGGATCTTGATGTCTTTCAGGGGGGAGTACTATAATTATAGATAAATATCCGAGACTGTAAAGAGAGAAATACGATACAAAAGAAAAGTGATATGAGAACTAGAACAAGAAGGAAGAGTTTTGGTTTCAACAATTTTGATTGGTTTGTTGTATCGTTCATCTCTACTGCCGCATCACCTATACATGATCATCGTAGATCTTTTGTCTATGGTCTCTTTGAAAACAACTCGCTTTTAGGATCTTGACATTTTCATGTCATCAAACACAATCTCTGTTTTGAAATTGTTTTTTTCTGTGTGTATTAGTGTTTTTGGAGAAGAACGAGGTAAGAAAGGAATAAAGTACAAATGGATGATATAACAAGAAAGCATGCATGATGTAGTGGTAGAAGAGATGTTTGATTTTGCATGATTATTACTTGCTTCCTTTTTGCTATAACAAAAAATAACTTTTTAGGGTCAAAAGAGAAAAGGATTAAGTAAACATTATGATCAATTATTATGTTTGTAAAGAAAAATAACTTAGTCGATATGACACATTCTAGAATATATCAAATTCTTTTACATTTTATATGAATAATTACAACTTTGGTAGAAAGAAAAAAGGTGATTAATGGAATTTTTTGTTAAAGAGGACTCAGTTTGATGATTACTGTCTTCAAGTGTTAGGAAAGTATTACAGAGTTTTCAAGTTAAGAATAGCTACTTACTTATAGTTTAGGCCATGCTAAAGAGCATCAAATTAGAAACTGTGGTCGTTTATGTTTCCTTTAGGTTCAAATTTGTTAAGTAATCTGCACAATATCTTTTAGGTTCCTATTTGATAAGTAATGTCCACATAATGACCCCAATGATAATAATCATAATAACAGCAAGAGTTGATCTTTGTTTTAGGAAATGAAAACAAGAATACTTGAATGGTAAGATCTAGTTTGCAATTAAAAATAAGATGTCACAAAAAGATGTAGCAAAAATACATGCATTATCAGGGTAAAAAAAGTAAAAATAAGCCACATGTTTAGATCAAATTACTGATCAGCCGTTTAGCACAATCCTATTTTTTTGCAAACAAATGTTCATTGTTGTAATAATGACAAAGAAACACTATCTGTTGTAACGATATTATATCTGGAATCATAATATTTTTAGTCATCTTTGTAAAAACTTCAGAAATGAACAAAAAGGGATAGAGGATCAAGTGATCAACCCGACCCATTTAGACATGTAAAGAATGAGCGTTTCAATCAAAACGTTTTTTGAATATTTACCTACTAGCCCATACGCCAATCTTTCATACACAAGTGCAGTCCTTAAACCAGTAAATTTATAATATGATACACTAAAAAGGGCTTGGTGTAGTATATCCTCGGGCCTCATACCAGTTTGTAGATGCAGCAGCAACACCAAGATGATAACTTATTTTGATACTACGCATCATTCTTTATCCAAAATCTTGGCTGTAATGACGTCAATGTATGTAGCAGCAATAAGCTCTTTTGCCAAAATTACTCCTGTGCAAACTTGTTCTATGTACTTGAGTTTCTTTTCTAGCTCTGGTCCAGATCTAAGACCGAAAAGGTCAACAGACTTGAGAACTGACTTATTAGACTTTGGTGATTTGAATTTGATATCTTCATAAGTACCTAGTAAAGCCAGTTTGCTATGTTGAAGTATGATGGGCGAGCTTTGATTAGGAGTCGGCGCTTCTGAATAAGCCAAGTTACAATTGAACAACGTTCATAATTTTCTAATATTTTCATTAGTTGTATTAAGAATATCTTATGTATGTTTATATATCACAGTAAAACCTCAAGAAACAAATGTAAAACACAACTCTTAACACACACTCACACACACACAACACACATTATTATATTTCATTATATATGATTATATATATATATATATATACATACATACATACATATATATAAAAATGTAGAAAAGTTAAATACTTAGGATTTATGCATATTGATATGAGATTGCAGTTTGTAATTTTGTATGAGAAACATTTGTAGAGGCCAAATCAGGTTAAACTTAGCTCCATTTCGAATGCGACTACGTGGTTATCTGGCAACAATCATTTTCTGCACTTAAAACATAAATGTCAATATTGTCGGTTATCGTTTAGCTAGTGGTGCTTATGTTCTGGTAACTTAAGAGAAATTAATCAGAGAAGTTAGAAAAGATTATCATAAAGTGGAAACGAATACCATGATTTAGACTTGTATATGTGATTTGATGTTTTGTTAAATTACGTATGTGCCTACATATAATCAAGCATGTAGTTATGTAGAATATAAGATATTATTGTAGCTATTTGCAAACTCATTGTTGTTCATCTTGCAGACATATGTAAGAAGCGGGGATAAAGGTTAATTCCCACACTCTCCAGCGGCTTGTCAAGTGAGTTTCTTAACTTCTGCATATTATTTGGTTAATGTTTGAGTTGAAGCTATTATGATAAAATTTTAGAATATTTGAAAATTTGAAATATCGATCATTAGATGTTTTGTTTATAGGCTATATAAATATATATTAATCTTCTATGGGATTTTGTCCCAGGGAAAAAACTCGTCAGCAAGTAACTCTTGATGTTCTCATGAATCTTGATGCTAATATCTTATGCTTACAGGTTTTCTTTATATCTTTTATCCTCTTGTCATATCTTTTAAATTCATCCTAGTCGAGTCAAATTATTTTATCGATAGTCGTTCTAGGAACCTTATACACACTGTTTTCTTGCTGTAAATAAGTCCATTTTCATCAACTAGGTTTTCATATTGAAATTTTTCGTATAACTCGTATCAGGAACTAGACAATTATGATAACTTCTACAAAGAAAAGTTATGGCAGCATGATTACTCTAGCATCTATGTTAAAAGAGGTGGGATGAAAAAAAGACGGATGTGAGATCTTATAAAGCACAACACGTAAGCTTTATAAATAGAAATCCATTTTATTGATATTAATTTTAAAGTATTCATATCAACTGTAAATTTGTGATTATGTACTATGTTTACCCTTTTGTTTGTTTAATTTCCAGATTTGAGTTCGACATAGAGGACAAAATTGACTACAATGACCTTGCTGAGTTGATTCTAGACGAATCAACACATGTAAAACTTAAAGAGAAAGCTCTTGATTCTGATACGAATGGTACTAAGGGTTTTATATTTAAACTTCTGCATATTTTTAGACTTTAGGTTGTCGAGTATAATGCTTCTTGATTTTGGAATAGGTCAAGGAAAGAACTCACAGGACCATGGAGATCCCGATGATCCATTCTGTACGGTTGTTAATCATGTTTGGTGTTGCAATAAGGCTGCATTCATGTTATAAGAGACTTATTGATCATTATGTAATTGTGGACAATATCAATATTTTTGGTAATGATAAATCCATTTATATCCTTATGTGTTCAAGATTCAACTAGGTGAAAATGTATTATTTTTTATGTTGAACGTGCATCATGAAATTTTAACTGTGTTTCGCAGGGACCCAAAATCCAAAATGGGCTGATGTGAAGCTTGCGACAATTACGCATTCAAACTTGCGTGGGGAATACGAACGTCTCTAATCGGCTAAAAACAGTTACATAATTATTTCCCAACTCAACTCACTTGATAAGTTTCTCTCTCAACCCTCTAAAATTGTTCCTTCTTAAAAGAAGCGATTGGCTGGCAACAACAATAGCAGTAATAGCAGCCGACACCCTTACTTTGAGCAAATTTGATCCACAATTATGGCTGCCACACAACATGTTTTGTGAGTTTATCCTATCAATCTTGTATTTATTGATTTCAATTATGGTTTGTATGGGAGTCTTTAATAGGATCACATAGGTGAATGCTCCGGACTCAAGACATGACGATTAGAGTTCTCAAACAGAACCTGACACTCTTGAGTGCTATTGTCACAGAGCGGGCTCAACCTTTGGCTATAAAAGAAGTCGTTAAGGCTTCTTTTGAAGCTTACCTTATGGTGATGCTTCACCAAGGCAGATCACGAGATGATTGAAGATGATTTAAAGCATTTGAAGCGGGTGTTTTCAACTTATAGAGAAGGCCTGATAACAGAAGGCGTGGTGGAAAAAGAGACTGAAGGATGGTGCGAAGGAGTGGTTAGCACTTAATGTAAAGTCAGACTGAAGGCAATTGGTGGAGGACTTTTTATGAGGGCTTGTGAGCTAGTGGTATGGAAGTGAGCTGACACACAAACACTGCCTATTGCAATATCTTGTTATAATGTTCGCTCAATTTAGATAATGACCTTTCTTGAGTGTACTGTAAGTGCTTATTGCAGGGTTTCAATTTAGTTCTTGGGAGATAAGGTTCAAATAATGTCATTCCTTTTTATAGTAATTGATGAAAAAATCTATTGAAAATTAGCACGCATTTTATCTTGTAAACAAAAACATACTATATATCGAGGTTTTAATAATTGTTATATGGTGATAAAAGATAACAATTTCACCACGTCTCATAGTCTCATCCCGTAACAACCCAAACGTTACGTATGCTATAAGGTCCGATGGTTCCTTTTTTGTTGATTGCGTTTTCCAAAATGCTATTTGAATGATATCGGATACATTTATAAAAGTTTTTTATTTTTATAACTGAATATACAGAGTAACATTTTTACTAATGGTAGCTTTCCTTTTATTCCATACAATTACCTATAATTTATTAAATTAACCGTGTCTCATATTCATGTGTAGCAGGCTACGTTGCTTTGGAGCAGGCTATGATGCTCTTGCGCACTTTACCAACAAAAAACTGTATGTGGAGAGTTGCAAAGAAGATGTCAAAGATTTCTAGGATTTTGATTAGATAACTTTTCGTTCTACCAGAAAATGTATGTTATAGACAATGTATGTTAGTTATTTTACATTGATCAAATAAGTCAAAGTACAATATCATATTTTGTATTGTATTTGATTACGTCTTTGATTGAATGGAAATATCAATCTATTTACTAGACCTCCACTCAAATTGTGTTTTGTGAAAATACAACATTTATAATATTGGTGTTGCATGAGATAAAAGTGTTACAAATTGTTAGGAAAAGTGTTGCACTAATATGATATAAACACCAGGAAGTGTTGTAGTTGATACATAAAAGTGTTGCACATTTACTGATTGCAAATAAAGAAGTGTTGCATATCAATATAAAAGTGTTGTTTTTAGATATAAAAGTGTTGCATTTATGTGTAAAGAATGTTGCATTTGAGTGTATAAGTGTTGCACTAGACTGTAAAAAGTGTTGCATTTTAAGTTTAAAGTGTTGCACATTTTAGTTTAAGGTTGCACATTTAAGTATCATAATTTCTTAAAGGTAGGCAACACTTTGAGAAAATGTTGCATATTCCCATATAAGTGTTGCATAAACCTAAGGCAATGTTACATAATATAGCACTTGGTGAAGTGTCGCCTTATGCATAATGCAACATTTTAAAGACATAATACAACACTTCATTGGTGTTGCCTTAACTCCATTTTGTTATAGTGCGCCTTAAGCCGAACGGTATGTGTGTAGTTATCTCGACTTGAATAGTTGGGTCATCTAGGATTTGAGGCGGTGTATTAGACCAAGTCGACTACGTTAGTCGCGATGCAAAACGTTAAATTTTTATTTTTATTTTTTATTCGAAACGAGCAAAGAGCCCATGATGCTCAATTGTTTTCTTGATTGTTTTCAATTTGACTTTCCACATTCTGTGTTTTTCTAGTCAGAATTTTCGCCGCGATTAGGTGCTATCTATGTTTTTGCTTTATGTTGCTGTGTAGCTAGATGAATGGAAAGCACAGCAGTATAGGTCGTTTGTGTTTCTGCCGTGATTGGCTGTTAGGATATGGTGAGTAAGTGGAAATGGGTTCTTAATTTCTTACCCGAATGTAGAGTGAGGTTGGATTCAGAGGTACTAAGCATTGGTAGCCCATTTGGTTGTGGACTTTGTTAAACACGGGACATGATATGGTTGGCTAAATACCTAACCGTTTGATATTAGTCGAGATCAATTACAAGTAGGCCTGACCATCTGGAGTGTCGAGGTATATGTGCAATCTTTACGGCGTTGGGTATGAATCGCGTAATGAGCATGGACATCTGCAGAGTCTTCTTTATAAGGTAAGCACGATTATTTTGCTAATACTTATAGAAAGCAGGCATTGATTTTTGCTAAGCGATGATGATAAGCAAAAAAAGGAGGGGGAATTAAGGAATATTAAGGTCATTTTTAAATGATAATAGGCAAATGTTCTATTGCAGTGACTGTGCTTAATTGAATATGTGATTGTATAAGTTAGTGGGTTCCATATAAGGCGTGTGTATGGGTTTACGTACTCGAAATATTTTTACGCAACCAGTAGGACCATATAAATGAGCTCCGGAAAGGGGATACATGTGTCTTTGGTTTTTGAATATTGATGAGTACTTTGGTTTTGGATGATGACGCATAAAAATATATCGGTTTTAATTATTGATGTATCTTTTGATTTTTGTTAGCAATGTATGTTTTAGTTTGTATAGCGGTGTGCGTTTTGTTTGGTTGGAATGGTCACCAAATTAAGATTTGGGTTGATCTCTCGTTTAAAGTCTTTCGTTTAAAACCGACGCGATTTATGTTTTCCCAGATATATTTCGTGGCGTCTTTTGTCTCTTGTAATAAGACGCGAATGTATTTATATTTTTAGTCTTGTTGGTTTAAGGTTACTATCGTTTCCATTAATTTTCGTTAGAGTCGTCAAGGCATAGTATTATAACGTGTTAATCATGCGTAAAGATGTGCCGTCTGTCAATATTGAGAAAACCATTCTCACTCAAGCGATAATAAGTACAGTAAGATAGGATGACGCACGAGGCGCTCCCTTAAGGTTGGGTGGAATGTTAACAACCTGAGTTTCTGCGAGCGTATGACAATCGCTAATTAGAAGTATAATTTTTATTTTATATATGCTATGAGCAAACGTCACATTTTTTAATTTTTATTTGTCTACATGATTTATTTTATTTTTTATTACAAACGGGAAATTTGGAGAATTTTATTTTTAAGTTTCGCGAAAAGTCACCGTTTGACGACGCGTTTGTTAACCTTTTTGACATGTAAAAGTTTACGATACTTTATGTGTCACTGTTATTATTTTTTTATCATAAATTATTTAATTTTTTGTGAAACTTTTGTTCCTTGTTCCTGACCTTGTCTAACTCGCGTTTAACTTTTCTGTTTTCATTGAAGTGTCACCTTAATTTAATTGTTTACAGAATAAAAATGTAAGTAATTAATAACGAACGTCGATGTTTAAAATTTTATTGTCGCGAATAATTATTTTCGTATTTTATTTCGAATGGAATTTAGAAATCTTTATTTTTGACGTTTCATGAGTCAACGTTTGACCGCGCGATCGCTTAGCGTTTTGAACATCGTAGAAATTTTGACGCGCTTCGTTATTTATTTTTATGATGATAACTTGTATTTTATCGTCCTCGTCCCGAGTTAGTCGAAACCGAGTTAAAACTTTATTTTGACGTGAGTTAATATTTTTATTAAATATTTTAAACCAAATTAAGTGTGACGAAAATAAATTTAGTCACGAAAATATAATCCCGAGCCTATGGCCGGTTATGGACCGAAACTAACACTTACGTGTTATATTTTATAAAGCTTTGAAAGATCAAGGGCTAGAAGTGTCAAGTTCCTAAACTTCTTTTCTATAAATACCAACACCCCGAACATTATAATTCTTTTACAAAAAAATATCTCTTGTCCTCTCCACCTACACCTTCGACCGGCCACCCTTAAACACCCCCATTCCCGTTAATTTTCCGACATGCATTATAATCAACCTACAAAATATTAATCCTCTTATTAAGGCCTACGTTTCCATATAATAAAATCCTACATGCAATGGGTTTTGAAGAAATTTATTTTCGGGTTTAATTCAAGTGTTTTGATTGAAAAGGGTGTTGTGCAAGGGTTACATTAGTAATATTTTGAAGTGGGTTTTGTTAAAAAGGTTCGGTTTCGTGTTTTGGTTTTGGTTTGAGCCGCGGCAAACAACAAGGGGAAACAAGACGAAACCCAATCGTGTCCGATTTAGCTTGATAAAGCTTTGTAAGTATTTTAATTACTAGTATTGTATTTATTTTCGTGATTCGATTGATTATCGATAGTTGCATGTGATGAAATCTGATGGATCTTGCGTCGTCTAGTTAGATTTTGTTGTTGGTTGATTGAGCGAGTTGAATATTGTTTATAGACCATCTTAGATGTGTCGAGAATGGAATTTTTGGTCAAAAATGAATTTTGGCGTGTTTTGCAACGTATACATTCTGAGCAGAAACTTTGGCGCGAAAAACGAGGGTCGAGATTTTGTAAAATCTGATTTTGGTTTAGAAAATATGGTGGAGGGTATTTTTACCAGCGTTTCGGTAATTCGAACGCTCCGTAACTCCTAACAACGAAGAAGTTAAGGCGAAAACAAGATTTGAAAACTTAAAAATCTTTCCAACAGCTATTGCAAAATGCTAGTTGCTGTCAGTATTTTAAACGCCTGTTTTGAGCACTTTCGAGTCCGTTTCGGCCTTCCGGCGAAACACGAAAGTTGCTCAGAATGACGTTTTACTTTGCCGCGAGGCTTGCTAGTTTTAAAATCGAGTAAAAACGGGTCAAAACCCAAAGTCAAAATCTGCATTTTTATTAAAGGTGTCATACTTCCTGCAGAAACTTGCAGGGGCATTTTGGTTATTTTCTGTCGAGTTTCGGGTCTCGGCTAAAACTAAAAAGTTGTCCGGAATGTCGTTTTGCATAAATTCTCTTTAGAGTCCGAGACATGAAAATGTGATATAACGGGTTGTTTTGAGCGGGTCAGATCTAGTAATAATTATATATATATACATAAAGTCAAAGTCAAATAAAGTCCAACGTTGACTTTAGAGAGTCAACAGGTTGATACTAACATATCAGATGTTTATAAAAATAATAAACGATATTATTATTTCGAGTATAGCAATTTAGACTTAACGACTTTTATAAATGAATACATTTCTAAAAATAGTAACTTTTCGTAAACGTACGGGACATAATCCCGATATGGGTAATTAATAACCAAGTTGAATGTCGAAGGTTCGACGAGGTAAATAAATATTATCATAAATATATTTAGAAGACGAGACTTACAAAAAAAATGGTAACTTTCCGAATATAGTAACTTTCTTAAAATAGAAAGTTTCCTAAAATAGAAAGTTTTTGATTGAGTGAAATATAATATAAATGAAAGAATGATCGTAACTCAATTATATGAAGTTTAGGATCTAGGACGCGCAAATGGATTTCTCATCACATGTGTATGTATATTTATACTATTTCGATAGCTGCGATGCGCGCACTATCCGATCGTATCTTACGGTATAATAATCGAACGACATAAATTATAGGTTACGGTCGAGCTCGTCGTCAAGTAGTTCGTGATTGTTTCGGTAATTTAATCTTCGGCTTCGATCAAGGTGAGTTCATAGCCTAGCTTTTGAATGTTTTAAATATTTTTAAACCCGCGAGGAGGATACTTGCTGTTTTATGAAAATAAGAACCCAATATGTTTTGATACTAAATATGATTCCATTCACTATTGAGTATATGCCTTTTACTGTGTGACCGTTAGTTGCAGGTGAACGCTAATGCATTAAATAGATCTATTGGGTTTGACAACCCTGTCCGGGATTTGAATCAGTTGTGAGCACCTTGTAACG
>BQNB010181478.1:1585-12587 GCA_026074375.1 Tanacetum coccineum
CACACAAATAAATTGCCCTTTTTTTCTATACACTGTCGTCATTACGCATGAATAATCTAGTAAAATATAAAACGAAAATAAATAAGCTGGTGAGCCCACAAACAAGCTTAAGCACACACCTCAATACTCTTTTAAAAAAGGAACCCAGTGGCAAAACAAAAAGGGGTAAATAGTACAAGTGGTGGTGATAAATGCCCTAAGTTTTTTATGTTTATCAAAATGTCCTGGACGACCTTTTAAACTTGAGAGATTTTATAGAAAATTTGACAAGTGTCTTTTGCAAGTACACTTGTGTTAGTCACCCAAAAAAGTGGCCTGGAAGACTTTATCCAAATGTACTTTAATCATTTTTTAATGAATTCGCCCAAAAATTTAGGTCGCCTTAAATATTTTGAGAGACCAAAAAATTTTAGAACATTTATCACCCACTCACTTGTACTTTTAAGTTACTTAGAGAATTAGCCCAAACAAAAATTATTCAAATGAATTCTTTTTTAATTGTACTAGCTTGCAACCTTGAAAAGTCGCAACTAGAAGTTTCAATTTTACTACTTTTTACACCATGCAACTTGAAATAAATCAAGGCTCATGATATAAATACCTCCTCAAAAAAACCATTTGTACCTCTCTATGTTTTTTGATTTTTCTTTTATTTTTATAATTTTATATATGTTATAAAACTGTGGTACGGAAAAAACGGAACGAAAAATATAAAGTTTAACAGGTTAAAAGTATGAAACTGTTAAAAATTATGGAACAGAAACTGATAAAAAACTGCGCTACACTATAAAAAAGGATACAAAAGAAATCTTTATACCTTTTTAATACTTTTTAGCGGGCCAGAGAATAGCACGCATAAATCAAACACCTTTACACCATTGCCATTCATGCTGCAAAACATTAAAAAGAAAAAAAAGAACACACATTACCAATACAAACACTATTCATGCATGTGTAGTGTCGCTACCTTGACCGACCCGTTACAACAGACTGCACCAAACAACAACGACCATGGCGTTGACTCTGAGATAAAGGTAACCGATTAGACCCCTACCCCTAAACCAAACCGGGTTTTAGAAGAGAGAGAAAAGGTGACCGGGTTTTACGGTACAAGGACTATCGAATATGATATAAAGTTGATAGGGGATGGCACGTGGAGAGCATAGAGAGTGTAAGATTATAATGGGACGGATAAGATTGAATGATATTTTGATGTAACTGGTAGACGACTGTAGAGTGAGAGTAATACATTGGAAGATTGTGTTTGTTGGTATTAAATTAAGGTGACAGGGTAAGGTTTGCAGTTTCTGTGGCGGCGTTTGCAGAGGGGCGTGATTTTAATGTATCCTAATTACCAAACAATATCTCTTCTCCATTTTTACATTATTACTGTAAAACAAAAAAAACAAAAAAATGATATTGTTTGTAGTTTGAGTCTTTTTCTTGTACAAGAAATGGTAGAACATAATGTGGGATATATTTGTAGATGTTGGTCTCTCATATGCTTTGTTAGCCTATATTAGTTTTGCTTTCTGTAGAAAAAAAAAAACAAAACATTTTTAATACCATTTTAAAGTCATTCAGTTTGTTTTAGTTAGAAAATTGCACTAAAAAATGCATTCATTTTTTCTTATCATTAAAAGCGGTAAGAAACTATCAAAGTTAAAAACTCTAGTCTTTTCGGTTATTAAAATGCGGTAATAGGCAAAAAAAAAATATTGAACCAATGCGCCTTTGGTCAAACAGTATACGTGAGATAGTTATGTCTTTTACTGAAAGATCGTGAGTTTAAATCTTGTGAAGGACGTAACAGTAATTGTTGTGACGTGTGAAAGTGTATAAATTGCAAACATGTGTCTGAGTTCACAGTTAAAAAAAATGGGTTAAACTTGTAAACATGTGCAACCTTTAACATCATGATTTGCAGTTGAAAAATATGTTGTTAACTTGGGCTATTTCCCTCTCGACGATGAAGCTTATCTCCCATCGTCTCAGTGGCCGACCTTGACCCCTGTTATTTTGAGGTCATATCTATTATTCAGAGTTTGCCTCGATTTAGTACCGCTCTCGCGGCCCACACCAAAACAGTGCTTTACCCCTAGATATCCAGTCAACTGCTGCGCCTCAACGCATTTCGGGGAGAACCAGCTAGCTCTGGGTTCGAGTGGCATTTCACCCCTAACCACAACTCATCCGCTGATTCTTCAACATCAGTCGGTTCTGGTCATGGATAGATCACCCAAGTTTGGGTCCATAAGCAGTGACAATTGCCCTATGAAGACTCGCTTTCGCTACGGCTCTGGTGGGTTCCCTAAATCAAGCCATTGCCTATGAGTCCCCTGCTCATTTTTCAACAGGCACGCGGTCAGAGCCTTGGGCTCCTCCCACTGCTTGGGAGCTTACGGTTTCATGTTCTATTTCACTCCCCGATGGGGGTTCTTTTCACCCTTCCCTCACGGTACTACTTCGCTATCGGTCACCCAGGAGTATTTAGCCTTGCAAGGTGGTCCTTGCTGATTCACACGGGATTCCACGTGCCCCATGCTACCCAGGAGTATAGCGTCATCATTCGTTGTAATCAAAATATATGCGAGATCAGGGTCGCAATTTGTATCGATTAAACAAATTGTTGGAATTCCCAACGTGATACATTCTTGAAGGGTCGTATATTCTTCGTGCTGATCAACGATGATTACAATATCGGGTAACCCTGTCATATATTTAATCCCGCTCAGATATTTTTGCAAATGAGATAATTGTCTTTTCAACATAGCCGCATCTATTTTCGGAAGACGGTTGAGTCCCCTTGTTTTTTGTTCGGTTCTCAAGTCTCTAAACTTGTGAAGTCTCGTTTCTATAGTAGACCAATTTGTTAACATACCACCGATCCATTTTTTATTAACATAATGACACCTAGCCCTTATGGCGGCCCATGCTACTGAATCAGCTTCTTTATTTTTAGTTCCAACAATTAAGAATTGTTTTCCTTTACTTGCTGCATCAAAAACCAAATCACAAGCTTCTGATAAAAAACGAGCAGTTCTAGTAAGATTTATAATATGAATACCTTTACATTTTGCAGAGATATAAGGTGCCATTTTAGGATTCCATTTCCTAGTACCATGGCCAAAATGAACTCCTGCTTCCATCATCTCTTCTAAATTAATGTTCCAATATCTTGTCATTTCTCCCCACACTGCCTCCCCCCTTTTGATTTAAAAAAAAAGCAAAGAGGTACCCTGAAATAAATAATTGTTCTGATGGAACCTTCTCTGCTACCGTAGATTGGCGTAGATACACAGTTCAAGCCATTATTCTTTTCTATTAGTTATTTTTTTGATTACTATTACCAAATAAAATGAATGGACTAACGGATCCTTTTAAAAGAGAAAATAAAGGGGTTAATCTGCTCTTATGGATCATTAAATCCTAAAAAAAAGATTGTTCTTGTGTATCATGGAAATTCTTTGACAGGCAAGAATCTAATAAATTTATGTGGTAAAACAAAATATCTTTCATTTCCCCTTTAATAGATTCTTTTTTTAGGGTTCAAAGGCAATGTTGTTAGGAATGTTGTTAGGTTCGTTTGATGGTGTTTTGAAGCCGCTACCAACAGGTATCATTCCCCCCAGAACAACATTTTCTTTCAGGCCTTTCAACCAATCGATATGCCCCAGGAGAGCCCCGAGCGGTTTCTTGAAAACTCGCTTCCGATATGAAACTTTGAGTATTCATGGATGCTCTTGTTATTCCCAATAAGACGGCTTGGTAACAGATCGCTTCTTCCAAAGCGCGCCCCATTCGTTCCGCTCGCAACAATCCAATAAGTTCTCCGGGAGAAAAAACATTAGACATTTCACCTTCTGAAACCAATACTTTTGATGTTATTTGAGGTACAATAATTTCTATATGCCGATTATGTATCTGCACCCCCTAGGATCGATAAACCTTTTAGACCTTATTAACCAAAGAGATACGACTTTGCACTATAGTTAGCTCAGCACCAATCAAGAATGCCCAAGGAATTCCAAGAATTCTTGTTATACATTTATTCCAACTCTCAATCCTCTTTTCGAGATTCATCGATATTGAAGCAATTGAACGCACTTCTAACACCTGTTCCACTTTTAGAAGACCTTGGGTTAACAAATGGAGCGAACACAAACTCATTACCAAACATAAACATTTGCGAAACATTACGTGTTTCGATTAATCATGTGAAGACTAGCCTGCAATCACAAGCGGGAGATACTTCTATCATTTATTGCGAATGTAAAGGTTTACAATGTTACATCCAAAGGAAGCTGAGTAATTTTACTCTTCGCATAAATTGACGAACCCTAACGGTGCGTTTAGTTGTCACATTTTTCATATGGTAAAGAAAAAATTGAATGTCTGTACAGTTACATTTTTTTAACAAAAAAAATGAAATTCTCATTCTTTAAATTTTAACTAAAAAATTGAAAACCCATTTTACCTTTCTTATTTTTTTTTCTTTCTCAAGTTTTTCTCAAATAAATTAGACAAAATCTACAAATAAAACTTCTCAAGAAATTTAGTAATAAAAAAACAAGAAAAACTTTCACCAACTAAACACTACCTAAACCTCCGGTTGCAAACCGAAGGATCCCGATTCCTTATTGCGCATGTGGTAAATGAAAAACTAATTTCCTGTCACCCCTTATTACAATAAAATAGTGGAACACTTCCTTCACCCGTAAACCGCTCATAAGGATGACTACATCCACCACTGTCACATATATTTTTCACATTTTTATCAGCTCTACCACCAAACATACGTAACAAGGCCCTCCAAATTAACCATACAAACATATTTATCTTTGAACACAAATATACCCTACATATATAACTCACACATATACAACACCAAACTTTTCATTTGCTCATGCAAACCACGAAACCTCCTTCAGTTTTGGTCATAACGCTTACACCATGCTAGCATGTTATAAGCTTTAGGCGTCGAAACTGTTAGACGAATAAGTGGCCCAAGCCCGATTGTGGGCTTGTGGTCCATTAGGGTTAGGTTTGATGTTGCTTATTTACAAAGCTATCTATTTATTATAAATAGATATGCCATCTCTTATGTAATTCATTCAATCAATACAATATCTATCATATTACATGGTATCAGGCCTTCACAGCCGATCCCCAAAACCCTAAATCATCAAACCTCACCTCGATTTAACAGTCGAACTCATCACTCTGCCATGACAAACTCGAATACACCACCACCCCCTCCTGCCCTTACCTTGGTTGAAAAACTCTACGCGGTACATAACATCAATAGTCTCGTACATGAAGAACTCGATTTTTAGGAATCAAACTACTCCACATGGAGTTACTTTTTCAAAGGGCATTGCAGCAACTTTAATGTGCTAAACCACATCGATGGATCAACGTCCACATCTGATCCACCAACCGACGAATGGATCACGGCTGAATCCATCGTAAAATCATGGATCTTTCTTACCCATTCTCCAACGCTTCGGAAAAGGATGATCAACACCAACCTTGCTTTGGCTAAAGCCGCCTGGTTATTCACTCTTCATCATAGTCTGCTCGGGTTGGGTTTCATCATAGTCGTTGTGACTCTTCACTCTTCATCTACAGATAGGGGGCAGACATTTTATCATATCTGAGTTGATTGTAATATGTGAGAATATATGTGATGGTAAATGTGGAAGTATAAAAAGAAATGAATTAGGTCACAACAACAAGGTTGGTGGGAGCTTGTGTGAACTGTAAAGGGACATGGGGCTTTCCAACATCAACAGGGTCAGAGAAAAGAATATATTTTATTTTATTTTTATTATATCTTTGAGAGAATACTTTGAATTATTCTCCGTTATAGGGATACTTTGAATTATCCCGTAATTTGTGTTGGTGAGAATACTTTGAATTATTCTCCGTTATTGGGATACTTTGAATTATCCCGTAATTTGTGTTGGTGATTTGTGCTAAGGTCACAAATCCGCACGACTGTTATTTTTCTCTTTTCTAGTTTTCTACTCCAGTTCGAGCTTTCGCGATTTCGCCGCTCGGACTGTGGGGGAGTGTTAGCTGTCAATTAAGTTGTCTTTATCTTGTGTATGAGGTGTATCCAAATCTCATCCTAATCCTAATATCCTTGTAATCTATAAATACCAACCATGTGTTGAGGAATGAAATACGAAACACATTACCATTCTACATTACCCTTTTATCATTCTTTCATGGTATCAGACACCATTGTAGATCCTTAAAAACGGTAACCCTTTATCACAAAATAGCTGTCCTCCGTTCATCGACAAATCATCGATGATTCGGAGGGATCCCAAATGTATCTTTTCCTATCCTCTTATTAGCTGTAATACGAGTAAATCAAGTACCTCGTATGCTTGAGCTCTCTCTAGAAAAATAAATCAAGTACCTCAAGTACTTAAATCCACCTTTCAGTAACCACTTCTCAAACGTCTCCCCGCAACGGCTTTAGTTGAATAGCAAGCCATCATCAAACTTTGTCTTTTAATCTTTGTTTTACCAGCGAAGATCATTGTAGTTTTCGAAAATAGTTGGTTGATAAATTGTTGCTCCTATCTAAAGGCAAAGCAAGCCATGACGTAAAAATAAACGTCACACAAAGGAGGAAGCCGCAAGCAATAAATCACTATGCCACTAAACACAATTATGCTTCCGCTCAAACAAACAACAAAGAAGATATAGGAAACCATCGGAGATCATTGTATTTTTCGAAAATAGCTGGTCAAAAATTTTGCGCTCCTACCTAAAGGCAAAAAGCCATGACGTAAAAATAAACGTCACGCAAAGGAGGAAGCCGCAAACAATTAAACCACTATGCCGGCGAATACAATTATTCTTCCGTCTCAACAAACAACAAAGAAGATGGTAAAAGAAGAATCGATTTTCAATATGCCGATATTTTCACCAAGGGGCTGCCTTCCGCATTGTTTGAAGAATTTCGATCCAGTTTGAGCGTACGGCCTCCTCCCGCTCAAACTGCGGGGGCGTATTAGTTGGCAAATATCAATCGACATAATGAATATCGATGTGTTTGATCGTATCTTTAGTAATTGTGATTTGATTATCAGTCTCATTTAATATTGATGGGTTGTACACTCGTAGGTCTTATCTCATTGTATTGATAGGCCTTATCTTATTGTACATCTATATATATTGGATATGTTTATGAAATAGAGAACGCACAAAGTTTCACCATCAAACTTTGTGATTTGATTATCAGTCCGAGCTTTCGCGATTTCGCCGCTCGGACTGCGGGGGCGTATTAGAGGATAAATAGGCCCGGCCCAGTTTATGGGCTCAGGGTCCATTAGGGTTTCATTATGCTATGTACTCTATAAATATCGTATGAATAAAACATATCTCCAACGGGATTTTCATTGTCCAACAATCGTATCGTCATCTTACCCTAGCAAACAGTAGGTGCATTTGCCTACACGTTAATTAGTTTGATACGTTGGTATGAATTAGTGTTCATGGAATTGTCGAAGCCCTTTAAATCACACACACCAAGTTAAGTGAGCTAGTTTGTCGGGTTAGGTAATAAATAAATGACCAAGTGACTTAGAAACTTTGAAACCGTTGAGCAAGTGATAGTTTATAGTTTATACTAGGCCTACAAATGCTTTTTTTTCTTGACAAATTATAAACGCCAGTCTCAACGTAGCTAAAAATCTATTGATATGCATAGTAAGAGAATCTAATTAATTCCTACATAACTGTACAAGACTATGCACTCTACTAGTATTATTGCAAATAAAGAATCAAAATCATTTCACGGTCACTTAAATATAATAATGCGTAAAGTTATAATATGAATTTTAATTAAATCACTCAGCAATATCTAGCATAGCATAGTAATAGAGCACATAATGACATATTCAAAAAAGTGATGATGGAGTATTGGAGTCTATCTCACACAAACACACTATTTTTCACACATACATACAACTAGGGAAAAAAGCAAAAAAATTTAGAAGCTAACCCCCACCCTAGATCTTTCAATAGTTGACACTATCCGACCCCTACACTCTTCATTACCACACAAATTTACAACCCTTTTAATTGTATTTGTTTTTAAACTTTTTTAATTCTTGCTCTACTATGGATTGGATCTTGATCTTTGAACACAAGTTAGTAAATAATTTGTGTGCTAAAGAATGTCAAGATTTTTCCCTCTAGAAGCAGGAATTGAAATTAGTAAAGTTGACAAACACCACCCTCATCAAATTCCAGTACAAGATCAAGAGCATGATCATAACCATGATGGTATAGTTAGTCCTTATAGTTTATATTTATTCAAGAACGAAGAGATCTATAACAAAAGCTTTGAATTATGGCAACAATATTATCAACAACAACAACACGATGTTAGTAGTGATATTAAAGTTATGAGGCAAGGAGTGTACGGTAGTAGTGGTAATAGTGGAGGAATGAATTGTCAAGATTGTGGTAACCAAGCTAAAAAAGATTGTCCACACATGAGGTGTAGAACTTGTTGTAAAAGCCGAGGGTTTCATTGTCAAACACACGTGAAAAGCACTTGGGTACCGGCTGCTAAACGCCGCGAAAGACAGCAACAACTTATGTCAGTAACACAGCATCATAACCTAGGTACACAACAGTTGAGTTTAATGATGAGAGCCACTGGAAATGATGATCAAAACCCTAAAAGATTACGCGAAGATCCTCATCGGAGTATGGTCGCTAGTGGCAGTGGTAGCGGTGGAGGTGGAGGTATGGGCATGATCTTACCTAGTTCACAACATCACAATACTTGTTCAGGTAAAGTTATGTGTATGTTATATAAAATGAAGCAAGAAAGATAGAAACAAAAACAAAATATTCTGATTATTCGGACTCAATTATTGAGTTATGTTTTGGGAAAAAATTCTCTTTTTTTGTTTACCAATTTTGATTTATGATTTGATGGGTTTCGTCTTTATATGTATATATATAGAATTTAGCTTCATATGTCAAGACCAATTTAGGCTTTGAATTCTGGGCTAGTCTCTATAATTCTATATCTATAACCCCTAACATCTATGGTGGAACATGAATACACCTAGTGGGTGTGTAAACTGTGTGTGTATATCACGCTTTAATTATAGATTAGCTTTATAATTTAAGACAATTTTAGGCGTTGAATTCTGGGCTATTGTCTTTATATCTATGACTCCTAACATCTATGGGATATTAATACACCTAGTCATGATTGTGCAACTTTGTGTTGATTATGTTTAGATTACAGGAGTTAGGCTTGAATATCTTTAACCAAGGTTTTGTTATTCTTTTTTATTATAT
Source organism: Tanacetum coccineum (assembly GCA_026074375.1). NCBI lineage: Eukaryota > Viridiplantae > Streptophyta > Magnoliopsida > Asterales > Asteraceae > Tanacetum > Tanacetum coccineum. The sequence goes on from BQNB010181478.1 coordinate 10,928, forward strand.
TTATAACACCTAAAAATATGGAGGAGCAATCTGGATTAACTGCATAGTTCAAGAATCATAAAGGGTTTAAAACCTAGACTATAGTCTATGTATCATAACCCCTTACATCATCTATGAAGAGTGAATACACATAGCGAGTGTGTAACTGTGAGATGATCATGCTAAGATGCTATGCTCCATATTTGACCTACACTCATCATGTGCACATAAAAACCTATTATTTTTTCGTACTTGGTTTAGTTATCAATATCAACAATTATGACCATATAGTAAAAAATAAAAACCTACGGAGTACTAATTTTATAACAATGATTTTTTTTTTAATTAATATTCTAGGCATGGGAGTGAGTCATTTTCCAGCAGAAGTGAATTCTCCAGCGGTTTTTAGGTGCGTCCGAGTGAGCGCAATGGATGATGCTGAGGAGCAACTGGCTTATCAGACGGCATTAAGCGTTGGTGGGCATGTTTTTAAGGGAATTTTATATGATCATGGTCCTGAAGGTAGTTCATCGGGTAGTGGTGTTCATGGTCATCATCAACAACTGAATCTTATTACTTCCAGCACTACAGCTGCTGCGACGGCGAGCACTAGTATCAATCCTGTGGTGACTAATTTTATTGATCCTTCTTCAACTTACCCAACTCCTTTTAGTGCTTTTATGGCGGGTACGCAATTCTTCCCACCACCAAGGTCTTAAAAAGTGAAAGAAAAAAAACTTATAAATGCTAATTATTGTTACGAAGTTTTATTATCCTAACGAAAAAAACATTAATATTGATCGAGCTTTAGAAGCTATGAATGTTTTGTTTTTTAAGTTTTGGGCACTCATCAAAGTAGTAGGATACTTTAGATGTACAATTGAAATGTATGGAAGTTTAAGGAGTTTGGGATGATTAATGATATGATGTAATCCAATGGATTTTTGTTGATAACAGTTCCAATGGGTAATCTATTTCTTTTAGTACAGATAAAGTGCATGAATACATTACGATTGTGATATTTTAGTGAATAATAATCGATAGCTAAGCTTATACTCAAGAATATAAGCTCAAATAGTTTTTACATAAACTATAAATTGAACATTTGAGTTTTTGAAGATTACCAATCACTACAACAGTTGCCATTTTCCCCACCGACAAAACCGGGGTATCCCGGGCGACTTGTCGCTGGGGATGTGTTTCCCGGGCGACATGTCGCCCGGGATAAGTTGAGCGGAAAAGCTCGAAGGGGATACGTTCCCGAGCGACTTACCCGGGCGACAACGACGGGCCCATGTGGTTTCAGTCAAGCAATTAAGTGCCACCGTGGAGGGTTTTCCCGGGCGACATGTCGCCCGGGATAATCGGTTTATAAAATCACTAATTAAAATTGATGTTAGATTAATTAATTATTTAGGAAGAATCCCGGGCGACATGTCGCCCGGGCAAGTTTTTTAAATAAATTTAATTTTCAAATATAATAGGAATTTTGTCGGTTGTCGTAAGTTTCCCGGGCGACATGTCGCCCGGGATAACCCTACACTATTTTTGGGTATTATTTTCCCGGGCGATAAGTCTGCATTTTTTTGGGACTGCCTGCACAACAGGCTATATCCAGATTTTTTCCGAAATTTTTCCGGAAAAAAATCTACCAATACTCAAACCTGTATATACCAATATA
>BQNB010181479.1:0-12587 GCA_026074375.1 Tanacetum coccineum
GAGACTTGTACTTTGACTTAAAGAGATTTTATATTTCAAATGAGATGTTATATTGCTTGTACATATGCTTTAGTGGCTTGTACATTCATTTTAGGGGTTAACCCTTCCATGAAATTAGGGTTTAGAGGCATCCGATAACGGTTTAAAGCCCGTTTTGATATAACGTTGCGAATGGTACATTATAGGAATAATGTACTTTGTAATAAGGATATTAAGATATTGACTTGACATTTTATGATATTTGCTTGACATATATGAAGACAGGATTGCCATAGATAGGTTGCGTGAGCTCGTCTACTTTAGTTATGTAACTTACATGACATACTGAGATATTGACAATGCAAGTAATGTAATAAAGTGAAAAATTTCCCTGTATAATTGTGATAATAGTAAAATAAGTTTTGCATTTGATGAAAATTCTTGGGTTTTTATAGTCTCCACCCTTTACAGAAATCTCGTCCCAAGATTTAATTGAAAGTTATAGTGATATAGATGTAGGTACTAGGCATGAATTTGATCTTTATGTTAGGCTAATCAAGGTCACAAGTCCACGTGTGTGATGCATTTATAATTATGTTGCGCACCATAATTATAATTACCTCCTTTCACATGTCTACTTATTTTCAAGATCATACCTCTTGATGATAGCCAATAGAATTTCTTCAGATCCTGATAGAATCTGGATGAAATACTTCGATTTATGAAACCTGTGGGTCATGGGCCTACCATGCTTCTGCTGCGCTACTGTGATCGTAAAGAATCGTTATTCATTAACCTTTAAAAGTCAACATCGAATAAGAATGCTATCACAAGTCTTTGTCAAAAATTTCATACCTAGTGGTATTGAAATCATTTGGCATTGTATAGATTCTTGTGTGTTTCCTTGTTATTATGTTGCAGAATATAACAGAGAATTTTAGAATACGGAGATCATGGAATGAGTGATGTCAAGGAATGATTATGAATTTGTAAGAGAGTTGCTAATCACGTAAGATACAGATTTTGAAATGAACAGATGATGAAGGTAATAATTATAATGATTAAGGAATTGTTTGTACAAACGGATTGAAAGAAACTTGTTTGTACGTATGTTATATACTTAAGCCTACTTATTTATAATTTGTCACTTACAAAAAGAAGTGTCCAACTCCTTGTAACTGAGAATTTATAAATTCATAGTTCGGAGATTTATAATTTCCTTATTCAAATGAAGAAGTGACCTAATTCATTTCAATAAGATGATCATAAATCGTCTTACCTAAGCATAAAAACATGATACGGAAAATATGGTATGATCATGAAAAGTAAGAAAATATTGAGATGTGTACTGACGCCCATATAGTCGAGGATGATAATTTATGTTTCAGAGTTGAACATAATAGAATCGACAAATGATGTTGAGTTTTGATATCATCAGATAACAAGACGTAACAGAATTATCACTTTATTATCTCATGGATAACTTTACTTATGAAAAAGAGTTGATACTTATGCTAAGTATCTTGTAGTAAGATAAAAGTGTTAGCCTCAATTTATTGAGTCGAACAAGGAAGCTCGGTCACTCTACGATGGAGCTTCGGTCTTTAATTAGTTAACGTTGTAATAGAATATTATCGAGAATCGGGCTCGATAGTTAATCTAATATTGTATATGTTTTTGGTTTAATCCCAAGCAAAACCCGAGCCCGAGTCCTAGTTAAATATCCCTCGCATCACATTAAATGTGTAGGGGTATATATATAGATATTTTCCCATATGAAAATATCTATCTCAAGAATTCTCAAATCTCATAATATCTCTCATCTCTCTCTCTTCTTTCTCTCTCTAAACAATTTTTCTAGTTTCTAGTTCCGATTTGAGTTGTGATTATATGAAATGAAGTGTTAATCGGGTTCCAACAATTGGTATCAATCGCCTCGGGTGGGTTTAGTGATTTGATTTGTGGTCATTTTTTTTATCTTATTATTCGGCATCTTTGTTTTTTGTTATGATTCGGCTTATTCAAAGTATCTACACACTTTGGTCAAAGTTATGATTCGGATATTTCATTGTTAATATTGTTCTCGTCTTTTTTTTTGTTGGGTTAAAATAAACAAAACAACAAACTAGTATTTTCTTTCTTACATACCAAAAAGTTTTTTTTCTTTTTCTCTTCAAACAAAAAAAAACTCTCCATAGCTTATTGTGGGTTAATAACATCTTTTCAAAGCTTATTTTTTTTAGGCTCGAAACAAGAACAAACAAGGCTGAAACGAAGAGAAGAACAAGGTGCGGTCAAGGTGTTTGATATATTGCTTGAACCGAACGAGCATCAAACCAACATCCACTGATCTAGCAACTTTTCAAACGGAACCGAACTAGTCGAAAACTTGTACAACCGAACGAGTGGAAAAATTTTGAGCCGAACGAGTGAAAACTCAAGGACCGAACGAGTGGAATCGAACGAGTAAACTTCACAAGAGCCGAACGAGTTACGTTGTGAAAGAACCGAATGAGTGAACACTTATAGAGCCGAACGAGTGAAACAACTTAAACCACCGAACGAGTAACATTTTAAAAATCACCGAACGAGTGAAAACTTAACAGCCGAACGAGTTGCTTCCTTCATGACCCGATCGAGTAACAATTTTTGAGGACCGAACGAGCAACATTCACTTGAGAGCCGAACGAGTAAAATTCTCAAGGACCGAACGAGAATTTTTTTGACTTGGACCGAACGAGTTTTTGTTTAGCTTGAACCGAACTACATCACACACAAGAACAAAATTTTCGGTTCTCTTCTAGCTTGAACGAGTTTCTTCACGCTTTAACAAATTTTCGGTTTTTTGGTTTCGAGTGACGTTAAACGACGGGACTTAAGAATTATATCATCATGTTCGTGACGTCATTTCGATCAACGTGGTATATTCGGATTTCACCAACGATAACCGTGCGACTCCGCGAGATCAAATTTACAAACGTTAACATTTTTCTAAATTTAAAATGAAAGAGATGATGTTTCAGGAGGGAACACGTTTTTAGTTGTTATAATTTAAATTTTACACTATTGGCCCCTCATCTTTAAAATACTTTTTATATTTAACATTTAGATTTTAATTAGTTTACTATTAACCCTTTGTTTTTTAAGGCAAGATTAAATAGAACCTTTTAATTTCATATTTTTTCTCACTTTTCAACTTTTAATTTTTGTTATTTTTTTAGTTTTACATTTTAGTTTTTCAAAATTTTCAATTTTAGCGTTCATCTAAATAATTCAAGATATTCTTTCTTCGACGTGTTCTCATGATGGTATCAGATACATCTTATCTGAACATTTTCCTATTTCAAATACATGAGGAGACGAGGAAGTATAAACTGAGGGAAGATGGTGATCCAAATTACAAGTATTGATTCCGAAATGAAGTAATTTAACATAGGTGAGGAAGAATATGGAGAATATACTTCGCTTCTTAGGTTGGTAAAGTTCTTCAGGAACAAACAAAAGAAATTATCGGGGATCAAATAGTAAGTGATGGTGTAATTACAGGAAGATGGAGTGTCAAATAGCTTGTGGATAATAGATCTGGTGATGAAATATGTTAATTCCTTAGCAATAAAATGCATGTACTTTCTTCAAATAAGGATTATTGGTAAAGGGAGAGATCACGGATGGTATTTATATTAGAGTTTTCTGAAGAGTTAAAAGAAATGCTTCCTGATAAAGCTGGGAAGTAATTCGATAAGACTGAAGTATAGTTAAGAATATTCATAGAGGAAAAAGCATCCTCAAGATCAGAAGTAGAGTGATTAGGAGAATACATCGTTCTCATAACAACCCAAATTTGTAAATAACATAAGTTATTTATGTAATTGTATAATAGATATGTATCTTTACATACTTGTTCCGGAATGTAGTGCAACGGAGGACTTGAAGGCTGAAAAATGAAATGTGGGTTATAGTTAAGTTTTGACCTTGTTCTCTATAACTATGAGGCGCTGGATACCAATCAGTAACACCCCTATTTTTACAATATAGCAGCAGAAGCTAATCTGGGGTATTACTTCATGGATACAACAATCATAATCATAGAAAATGACTCAAAAGAGATGTTGTTGGAAAAATTTAGTTATCATTCATTATATTCAGAGTGTTTACAAAATGCAAGTCCCAAAATCTAAAACATCATGTTTGAATGATAACAATTCAGCCATCTTCGAGTTTATGCCACTTCGTGCCACAACTTGCTCAATTACCTAAGATAAACAAGACTAAAAAGTCAATACATGGTGAGGTGAAATTCATAGTTTTGATATAACAGTTTGAATACAAGTAATAGTATAATAATTGTATAAACACAATTATTATGAAAATGAAATTGTTATAGATCTGGACAATGTTATTATATACCCGTTATTAGTAATAATCGCAATGAATCATAGTAACAATGTATTATCCCGTTATTGCTTGTTTGGTCTGATGGTCTTGTTCACATGTCATCAACACATATCATCCAAAGTCAATTTAACGACTTCGAGAGACACATATATCAACAAATTAACATCCAAGTCAATTTAAACGACTCGAATGTCCAAATTTAGACGACATGAAGGATTTATTAATATCCAAATCAATTTAAACGAACGAAGTCAAATTAACGACTTGTAGGATTATGGAAACTAACACATTAAATCCAAATCAATTTAACAACTCGAAGTCAAATTTAACGACTTGTAGGATTTATGATTTAACATCCATAGTCAATTTAACGACTTGTAGCCAAATTTAATGACTTGTAGGATTTATAACTTAGACATTGATAGTAAGTGAACATCAGAATTAAGCAAGATAGTCCGGTAAAACTTTTAAAATTGTTATTTATAGCATGTGATCCCCCTTGCGGGTTTCTGAAAGCATTAATAGATTAAAAGTGAGGCTATAACTCACTAAGTCATTGAAAAACAATCACATTTTTATAAGCGAAAATGAGTTATGTAAAAGAGTTTGTAACATGCATGTACCCCCTCGAGGGTTTTATTAAAAAAAGTAAATAAGTAAAGGCGAGGTAAAGACTTCACTAAGTTCTTTTCAAAAAGTTAAACACATTGTTTAAAAGATAAACGAATATGTAAAAGAGTTTAACAAGCATGTATCCCCTCCTCACTGGATTATAAAAACATGTAAATAATAAAGGCGAGGTATATGAACAACACTAAGTCTTGAAAAGTAATCACATAGTATAAGATAAACGAATATGTAAAAGAGTTTGTAACAAGCAAGCAACCTCCTCGCTGGTTTATAAAAACAAGTAAATAAGTAAAGCGAGGTTATGAAACATCACCTGATAGGTAGATGTAATAGTTATTCTAAAATGAAAGCTGACGACCTTAACACAATCTTAATCGGGGAAGGATGATATAGTAAAATGATAGTAAACAGCCACGTCACGCAACCTAAGTAAATATGTCAAGTCTTAGGAAGATTGTACTTTAGAACTTTGTTATAAGAGTTTATGAGTTTTTAGTTGAAGAGTTTTTGGAAATATTGTATCACCGTTCGGGCCATATAATTCAGAATTCATTCAGACACGTATACCAGAAATGCCAACCTCTTAAATGAAGCCCCTAGTATTGTAAAGAACCCAACAACTCAGTCAGAACGTAATACCAAAATACAACCTGCTTAATATGAATCTCCCTAGTTTGTGGTACAATAAAAGCTTCTGGATGGATCGGTTTCTAAGCGTTTTAAACAATATCTGGAAATGTTACAACACGAGAAGTCGTTAATAAAAGTTATGTCTTGTAAGGTGTTGAAACAATGATTTATACTTTTTTCAAAAATGTTACATTTAGAACCCTTGATTTTTTGAGAAAACTTGCAGGATAGTCCTTGGAGTTTGCATTTTTTCGACTTTGGTCCTTTAAGTTTAAAAGATATACCAAGTAAACCTTGGACTTTTAAAAGTGACATAATAGACCCCTATAGTTATAACTTTGATAAAATGACATATTCAGCCCCTTTAGTTATAAGTTTCAGAAAGTTACGATATATACCCCTTGCATGAATTATAATTACAAAACATGTCCAAATTGCCATGCAAGCTTATTTTTAACATTTCTAAAGATATTTATAAGATTTATACTAACAAAAATATGAAGTTTAACATACGCAATTTTAAAAAAAATCTTAGGCTAGGAAGCAAAACAGGTTAAATTAGATTTCAAAATGTAAAACGCAACGGGTTTTTAGAAGTTCCAAATTCCTTCAATAATCAAAAAGGGTTATTATAACATTATTTAAGTATGTTAAATATGGATTATAACAACATTTATCCAATTATAACATTTAGATTTAAGAAAAACCGGCAAAATTAGGGTTACGGGTGTACGGTTTTGGATACAAAACAGAAATAGCATAGAATTGAGTTATGAAAACTGTTACAAGAGTATAAATTAGGATCATATGAACCTTAATCAAAGTGTAGTAGTAGAAGTGAAATAATCTAGAACCTGGGGATTGAGCTCAAGGAGCAAAAATGGTGGAAATGGGTCATTTCGGGTAGTATTTCCACTTGTACGCCTTGTATCTTGTTCTCGGGGCTTCAATTCTTCAAGGATTCGCTTCTTAGACTTCTTTAATGATCCTAGGATCATAAGGGAGCAAAGGATAGATGCCAATTTGGTTATAGAATGGATGAAGGTGGTGCTGAGTTGAATGAAGGATGTTGGGTCCCTATTAATACTTGAAAATCACCAAGATGCTAAGAAACCATCAAGGCTTGATCTAGACTGTTACCACTAGTACCTGATTGGAAGGTCTATGGTGTGAGTGGTGTAAGCTAGAAATGTAGATTGATGGGTTGGACACCCCTAGTGATGTCGCGGCGGTGTTGGTCAAAAGGGAGGAGGGAGAATGTGCTTAATTTGTGCAAGAATTCATGATAAATTTGTTGAAGAAGGTGTGTAAGCATCTTTAGGTGTTTCATGTGGTAAGTTAATTTCAAAATAATCCTTTAGAATGGGTAATATTGGCAGAGATGTTGCTGCTGGTCCTGTTTGAGTATATGGGACTTGAACTCATGTTTTTGGCTTATAATTCGAGTGTATTAATCAAGTAATGGTTAAAACATGTTCCCAAGGTTTGTAATAAGAAGTATTAACAAAATTTTGTAATTGGTTTGGGTTAAAACGGGTTAGAAATGAAGAAATGAGGTCGCGGGTTCCAAATGTCATTTAGGGCATTTGATCTAGTGATTCCAAGGCTTAAAATCGACACACATTGGATCCAGATTCATAAATATATTGATCGCCGGTGTATATTTAGGTTTATCAATGGATAATAGAGTGATAGTTTTAGGTTATAATGGGGTTCGAAATGGAAAGAAATAGTCATGGGTTGGAATTAGGGTTTATATTGGATTCGTTAGGGTTTTCTAGGCTTTGATTTCTTGCACATTGCCAAGTTAATGCTAGATAATGATTTGTAAACTTATTTTATGAGTTTAAAATGGCTCTTGGTTTCTTACTTGAAAATGAAATGGTTAGAAACGAGAAAACGAGTCGAATGATCATTTAGGGCTTATTTAGGTACATTTAGGGTTTCTCGGATTCATTTTATGTATAATTGATATGAGATGATGAAATAATGATGAAAATAGGATTGACATAATTGTAAAATAAGTTATTACAATTTATTTGATGTATTGGTTTAGGTTTTATAATTGGATAAAAATAAAGAAACGGGGTTTCGTGATAGTGTAGTATTTAGCTCGGGTTAGGGTTTTAGACTTTGGTTTCTTGTAATTTCATGAAATGAGGATTATTATGGATTGTAAATGAAGTGTATGACTTGCTTGTAATTTTCACTTAATGTATTGTACAAGATTCTTAGCAAAACGGAGGTAAATGGTTTATTTTGGTTGTCGTACACTAATGACTTGTAAACCATAAAAGTCGATTTTTAGAATAGAAGAAGAGTAGAAGAGGTCTTGCAACATAATCAATTCCATAGGAAACATCTTGTAATCTTCTATACTCTTTTAATTGTTCAGTTTTTGGTATCATTCATTAACTCGGTTAGTTTACCTTAGCTAAATCATTACTTTTGTATCGATTATGACGTTTGAAGGCTAACACCTTCGGGTATTAGCAATTATTATGAAGATCTAAATGTTTGGTTTGTTTATCTCGATTTGCTTAATTTATCGTTGAGTTGCTTGTTTATGTTTTATCATTTTATACTTGTTTACACGTGCTTTTGTATACGACCTATCATACTAACTTAACTAGAGGATTTAGTGATACAACACCAAGTAATCTAGGATTCCAGGAAGGCTCACTATAGTGATTTATACAATCAATAGGAACAATAGGATCATGAATACTACCTATCTTTTCCCTTAGATTGCCGACTAGTTAGACCGGCAGTGACCCTTGGGATCAACAGTACGTCTCAATTAATTGGTAAAAGACTTTGTTAGTGGACTACCTATGTATGAACTTTCTTAAGCAGTAAGTGTGTAAAGTCTCTATGAGCTAGGGTTTAACAAGATCGTCATTGCTTTAATCCCTAAGATAGATTATAATCAGTAAATAAGGATGCTTTATGTAGATACGTTTAATCGTGACAGAATTCTTCGTATCTAGGTCTTAATGAAGAAGACCGCCAAGCTTAAGAATGATATGCCGCCTCGATATAAGTAAACATTGCATCTAAATAAACAACCAAGGTTCTGATTAGATTAATAATGGTTGATATAGCTTTCTTATATTTTACTAGACCGCTCTTTTATCTTCTGTCAATTTGCTTGCGTGTGTTTTAGTGTCTTAAGTTGATTTTAGTCACCACAAAACCCGTGCCAGTCTCTATGCTAAAAACCGTCCCATCCATTAGATTAAGGATTAACAAGGTTAGCATAGTTTTTAACATAAGATTATAATTAACTTAGTTTTAGATAACCAAATATTAATAAATTGAAAGATTATTTCCTCACTCTTAGTGATCGACAACCTTACTTAACCACGAAACTTCCATAACTGGGAACACTACAACCTCTGCCCGTTAAAGTGTTGTTTTTGGTAAGTCGACAAAAAAATACATCTAAAACTTGAAACATAAATTACAACCACACAACGACACATCAAAAATCGATGGTTATCCTTTCCCATTTCCATTGGGGTATTTTTGGTTATACCACTGAACTGGATGGCTTTTGGTAAACTCGTCAAGCACTTGCTGACATAGGTAGCGATGTTTGTTTTCATATTTGACCACTAATATATTTGCTTTAATTTATGGTACATCTTATCTGATCTCGGGTGGATAAAGTACTTAAACTTATTCAATTTGTTTAAATCAGGTCTCTTAAGTTTTGAAAGTGTTGTAACTACCTCCAGTTCATGATACAACTGGTTTTCCATCTAGGCGAGTCTCAAACTCTTGTCCATAAAACCACGAAGTTTCTCATTCCTTACATCTCTTCCCTTGATGCTTTTCAAACTTACGCAACTATGAATTTGTAAGGGTAGGTTTGGATTAATCATCATCACTAAGGCTCTAACTCTTAAAGGCTTAACATTCTCCTTTCTGCTCAGGGCATCTGCTACAACGTTTGCTCTTCCTAGGGGATAACGAATTTTACAATCGTAATCATTTAGCAACTCTAATCATTAACATTGCCTCATTCAGTTCTTTGGTTAAGAATGTGATGTAACTCTTATGGTTCGTAGCCACAGTATACTTTGTACAGTACAAATAGTGTTTCCAAACCTTAAGGGTGAATACTACTACTCCTAATTTTAGGTCATGAGTGGTATAATTCTTCTTATAGACTTTTAATTGTCTAGAGGCTAAGCTATAACCTTCTCTTTTTGTATCAATACGGCACCTAATCCCGTGTGCAAGGCATCACAGTAAACTACAAAGTTTTGGTTCCTTCTAGTAACGATAGGATCATTGCACTATACACTTCTGCTTCAACAGTTGGAATACTTCCTCTTCTTTCTCTTCATATTCAAATTTCACATTCTTCTGAGTCAAGTTGTTAGAGGTCCTGCAACCTAGGAGAAAACCTTTTGATAAACCGTCGGTAATAATCTATCTTCAGGCAAAACCAAGAAATTAGGCGAATTATGTTTTCGGTGTCCTTAGGCGATAACCAATTCTTAATGGCTCAATACCAAGCAGATCAATGTGAAATTCCTTCACTATAAATAACATAACAAAAAAATTGGTAACTTTTTGGGTAGCCAAAATTCACACTTTGAAAATTTAGCGTATAATTCCTCCTTCTTAAGTGACTCCATGATTAACTTACGGTGTTCCTCATGTTCTTTCTCATTCCTTGAGTAGACCAAGATATCATCAATGAATGCTATACAAACTGATCCAAATACAGTTTGTACACCCGATCCATGAGGTCCATGAATACCGCCGGTGCGTTAGTCAAACCAGAAGGTATTACTTGGAAATTGAAATGACATAATGAGTTCTAGAATCGTCGTCTATGAAAGGTCCTTTTTCCTCTGAACTATGAGATGAGGGAATAATCATACCTCAGGTTGACCTTAGTGTAGAGACTAGATCCTTGTAGATGTCAAACAAATCATCGATCCTTAGAAGCGGATAATGTTTCTTCATGGTAAGCTTGTTTAATTTATGGTAGTTGATACACATTCTGAAAGATTAGTCTTTCTTCTTAATAAACAAGACCGAAGCTCCCCCGGGTAGGGAGCTTGGCCTTGTGAATCCTTTGTCAAAAAGTTCTTTCAATTGAGTAGACAGCTCTTGCATCTCCAACAGGGCTAGTCAATAAGGAAGATCGTAGCTACCGTGTAGCTCTGGGAGACTACGTTAATTGAAATTTAACTTGTTGAGCTAGTGGAAGTCCTGGCAAGTCTTCTAGAAAGACTTTCAAAAAATCCTGCACGATTGGCGCGTCCTCAAGTCGCTTCTCCTCTGACTTGTTTTCTGCTTTTCTTTCAGTAATCTATGCCAAAAAGGCATGACACCCTTTCTGCATATAATTCTAAGTCTTGGTGTATGAAATGATATTCAATCTAGAATTACTTCTTCCTACACTCCTGTCACCTTGAATTGTTAATATTTCATTGCCGAACAGAATACGAACGAGCTTTCTCAATCATAAATTATCACAATGATGTACTACTTCCGTCTACCCTCCATAACCGATTCTAAATTCAAAGAGCTACTGAGTTCTAATGAGCATAAGTTTAATGTTGAATTAGGTTGTTTAGAAATTTTATGGTACAACAAGACCTTGCTAATTACCGAAGTTGTGAACCTAGAATCTTTTCCAACACTAACTCTATGGTGTAATAATGTTCTAAGCATAGCCGCCCTTTTAACCTCCTTCAGATGCTTCTCGGTTAGCTGAGCCTAGTACCGAGCACATAAACAATTAGCATGTACAATGTCCAGTCTACTTGACGTAAGATACATTAGGGCACCAATCATTCTTTGATATTTCATTGCATCGACTAGAGTCCCATTCTTGTCAAGACCAAGCTTGTTTTTGGTATCCATTAGGGTACCAACAGGATCAAAAGTTTCCATTCCATATTTTTCAGTATTTCTAGCAAGTAGTTAGATGGGTTTATGAAGATGCTACAGGGGGATTGGTTAACTTATAAACCAAGGAAAAACGTCATTTCCCCCATCATCAACATTTCGAAGCAGCTTTTCATAAGGTTGGAAAATAATTGGGTATACCTAGGGTTTATGGAACCAATCTACATTGACTTGTACCGCTAAGATGTCGAAGCGTCTTATAAACAGAGTTGGATCAACGATTCCTTTAGTGAAGTGATTCTATAGGAGAAACTTTGACAATTTGTCATACCATGCCCTCCGTTCCTACTTTAACCCATAGAGTGCCTTCTTCAATTTCTAGACATGACTTGGATGATCAGCATCGATGAAACCTTCATGTTGACACATGTACACGTCTTCTTTTAATGAACCATGCAAGAAATCAGTTTCACATCCATTTGAAATACGATGAACGATTTGTGTGCAACGTAGGCCAAAAATATCCTGGTAGCTTCCATCATAGCAACCGGAGCAAAGGATTCTTTGAAATCTATTCCTTCCTCTTGACGGTACCCTCTCACAACCAGACGAGTTGATGAGCTGTCATTTTATACACTTTTTCGGGGTCGTTTAACCCCCTAAATCGTGCATTTATGCCCAAAATAGGTACTTAATCGTTCCTTTTCAGGTATTCAACATTTGGAAGGCATTTGGAGGAAATACACGTGACTTGGGCTTATTTGGAGAATAAACGGACAAGACTACGGACCTACATCAACATCTCTCAATAATTTCTACTCAGAATCTAGAGACGGCGTCATAGATTACACGTGACGCCGTCACAACCCATCTCAAGACGGCGTCACAGGATTTCCAGACGGCGTCAGAACGTACGACCCAGCATATTATCTAGAATATTCTATTCATGACGGCATCCCGATTAACACGCGACGCCGTCACAACGATTTTCCTATGTATACAAATCCGTTTTTAGGGTTTTAAGTGTGTAACTTTAGAGTAAAAGAAAGGGACGAACCCTAGTTTGTTTAGCAGCTGTT